>VMDR010000008.1:601222-811665 GCA_007922815.1 Macrotus californicus
GAATCGGCTTCCTGCACTGCTGTGCGGGAGCCATTGTCAGGGGCTGGACGGCTGCCCCTGCTCACCTCCCTTCAGCGGGACGGGCACCGCTGCCCAGAGAAGGACACTCAGGATTTACCTCCCACCTTCGAGTAGCTGCGCCTCGGCTTCCCCTGGCCAGGCCCGAGGTGGCCCTGGGCTCAGAGCAGAAAGGAGCCGGAGCCGGAACAAACCCGGGCCAGGGCTGGGGGCCAAGGAGAGGACCTGTCCTCAGGATCCTTGGGAGCAAGGGCCCCGTTACTGCTGGACAAGAGACCCTCCACAGCATCTGCGTTTACTGCCCAGCAGCTCCCCGCACCGCTGTCACCCCTCAGTGACAAGTGTGGTCTACTCAACACCACCGCCTCACCAAGTCCCATCCCACCCACCATCATCCCCGTTGGGAGACGGGGCCACCCAGGCGGAGGAGGGAGGTGGGGGCACCGCAGAGCCCCAGCTCAGGTGGGTCTCAGCCCAGCCCTCCACCAGGCAGGGCCGCTGCCTCGCACACACAGCTGATGAGCATGACATGAGCCAGGCACCTGCTGTGTGCCGGGCCCCACTCCAGCCAGAGGGGACGACGGTGAGCGTGTTCCAGGGCCAACGAGCAGAGGAGAGAACTTTCCCGGAACACGCGAGACAGCTCTGAGCTGCCAGGGCCTCTCACATACCTTGGACATGTGCCAAATGTCCACTCTGCCGGGCTGTCCGCCTCCCCGATGCAGCAGGCACCCCGCCCAGCCCCCTAGCAGTGGGTGTGCCGCCTGTCCCCCCAGGCCCTACTCTTCCTGGCCCTCTAGCAGGCTGGTGTTGCCCAGTGCAATGTTACCTGGACACACTCGCCCCCGGGGCTGGTGCTGACACACACTGCCACAGAGCAGTCCAGGGCACAGCCTGCCTGGCCGTCAGAGCGTCCACAGCCGGGTCTGCAGAGAGGTATCTTCCCAGCAGGCCCAGGGGACAGTCCACACACACGCTCAGAGGGGCAGCCTCGCCCCTCCCACAGGTGTGGCAACTCTAGCAAGCACCCAGACACGGGACCGGCCAGACAGGGTTGGCTCCGCAGGTGTTTCCTGCTTGGCCGAAGCTCCCTGGATGCAATCCCACGTATGGGACAGCAGAGCCTGTGACCGAACGTCCTCTCGGCAACGGCCCTGTTGTTAACAGCACATCACGCAGCTGGAGGTTCAGAGGGGCGAGGCCGCGCACACCCACGGGCCCGGTGACCCACCGGGACACACGGTGTGAGCTGCCAGGGGCTGAGCCCGGCCACGTCCACCCGGAGGCGTGCTCACCGACATCCTAGCGTGTAGCGTCTTCACCCCAGGCCCCCGCTTGCAGCAGGGGCGCCCTCCGCACACCGAGCCCACCCAGTTACTCACGGGGCCTCCTTCTCAGGAACCTCACTCGGGTCTCAGGCACTAACCGATGTGGCAAAATCACCCGCTGGATAACCAACCCTTCCTTCCACTGAGATAGAACTTACATGAAGCACGATGTGCCACCTTAGCCACGTGAGAGTGAACAATGCAGTGGTGTCACACGGTGATGCCATCCGGCACCAACACGAGCTCCAGCAGGTTTCCATCAGCCCAGAGGGGACTCCGTCCCCGTCACCCCATCGCCACCCCCCACCAGCCACCGATCCACTTCAGGGCCAGGGCTGGCCTGCCACGGACGCTGGCCTTGCCAGAACCCACCACCCCGTGGCCCTCTCTGAGCGGCATCTCTCGCCGAGCACCATGCTGCTGAGCTGTG
This sequence comes from Macrotus californicus, assembly GCA_007922815.1. NCBI lineage: Eukaryota > Metazoa > Chordata > Mammalia > Chiroptera > Phyllostomidae > Macrotus > Macrotus californicus. Next base: position 602,999 of record VMDR010000008.1, read on the forward strand.
AGCGTCCTTCCTGCATCCTGAACACTAGGTCCTTGTCAGTCTCGCAATCTGCAAACACCTGTCCCATCTGCAGACTGACCTTTCCCTTTCTGGACAGTGTCCTCTGACACATTTCGGTGCCTGATTTTGGTGAAGCCATTTTATTTACCTTCTGCTGCCTGTGCCCCAGGCGTCATGGCGCAGAACCCTCTTCCTGACCCACAGTCACAGAGACCCACAGCACCAACGCTGCAGGAGTCTCAGTTTGGGGCGCGGGCTCCAGTATCCGGTCCCCCAGGCACTTTCTGGAGGTGGTTAAGGAAGGAAGCCGAGAGTGTTCGTTTGAAGCCGCCTCAGTGCCGCAAAGTGAGCCAGGAGCTGGCCGGCACCTCTTGTGCTTGCCAAGGAGCTTGAGAAGGGTCGGAGCGAGCCCCTCCTTTAAGCAGGAGGGGGACTCACCCTTGACCCTAGGGCTCTCGGTGCCGAAGACGTCCCAGTGCTGGTCACTCCTTCTGGGTCCAGTCAGGTTCTCTACTCCTGCCGAGGCTGTCCCGGTGCTCTGCACTTCCAGGGACGCGTCCACCTCGTCTGGGTTCTCTCTGTTGTTGGCACACGAGGGGGCGTGGCCTTTTCTCGTAGCCCCCACCCCCCACCCCATGCTCTGTGAAGTCATCACATCCCCCCCGCCCACCCCTGCCTGAGTTCACAACATGGGGCTCCTCCCCTGCTGATGCCAGCAGCCTCGCTCATGGTCAGTGGGCCTCACCTATCATTTCGAAGACCTAGTGTCTCGTGCGTTCTCTCCCTACTGGTCCTCGGCTCCCCTCCGCCCACCTGTGTGCTTTATTTACCATGTCCTCCCTGACCCGCTTCGGTTGGGGCTGCTCCTTCTCCAGCCTGTGATGGTGGCAGTTCGGTGCCTTTCTCCTCCGTGGGGCGCTGGCAGTACGGGCCCTCTGGTGCGGCTTCCGCAGCTGCCCCGCAGTCACTGTGCGGTGCTTCCACTCCCGCTCACCCCAAAGTACCGCACCGCCCCCTGCATTTCTATTGTGACTTGCTGGTTATCAAGAGTATGTAGTTTAATTTCCACGTAGTCATGAAGTTTCCAAATCCCTTTTGATGTTGCTTTCTAATTTCGTCTCACTGTGGTAGAACAAACTATGTGTGATTTTGAATCTTTTAAAGGAGACGTGTTCTGTGGCCTCATACATGTTCTGCCCCCGAGAATGCGCCCAGGGTGCCGGAGCAGACGGGCCCTCTGCTGCACAGCGATGCGTGCCGCAGGCGTGTCCCTGCCTGAACCCACTCGCTCAAAAGGGATAAGAGCTCTACCTCGTGAGAGTCTCACACAGACTTGGGGAGAGGACGCCCAGGCAGTGCCCACCTCGGCCCCCCCGCCCCCCTCAGGCAGCCTTGAGCCCACACCTGGGGGCAAGGAGGGAACAAGGCGACATTCAAGACACTAGCAAGGCAGCAGGGACCAGTCCAGCCTCACTGCATGCTGGCCGCTCACTGAGGACCCCCCCCTCCCCAATCCCTGGCACTGACGCCAAGGCTGTATGCTGAGCGACTAGAGAGGTCTGGCTCAGGGGGCCACCCTAGGGGCAGGTGGGAGAGAGGGACCCCAAGTGCCAGCGCAGGCGGACTCCCGTGCCTGCCGCCCAGACGGAGACACAGCCAGGGGGCCAAGGCCAGGCCCCACAGAGCCAGCTCTGGCACGACTCTTGTGCCGCCTGTGGGCGCCTCACAGACCCTGGGCCCCTCTCCCAGAGTCACCGCCCCCCAGGGCCCCGCCTGCCCACACGTCCCCACCGCCTTTCGGGAGCAGTCTGCTCAGCAATCCCAAAGGTGCGCAATGCGAGCCTCGGGAGGAGCAAGCCAGCGACAAAGGAAAGTGCTTCCCTGCACACAAACCCTTCACAGGAAACGGGCTCCAACACGGCCATCTGTCTGTGAGATTAGCGCCCAAAGCCGCAGCCGCACAGGCGAGGGGCCGGCTCCGCTGAGCCCACTCCGCCTCCCACAGCGGCAGAAAGCCCATTTAAATGATAATGCTGTGAACTGCTTAGGAAGCACTTTCCAGAAAGAACCTGCCATCTCCACTTCCGGGCCACACAGTGACGAAGGGGTGGGCCTGGGCGGGCAGGACCCCGCAGGAAGCCCCCGTGCAGCCTCCTCTGGCGGCTGCAAGGCAAGGGGAGGGGAGCCGGACCTGCAGAGGACCAGTCACTGAGGGGAAGAGGGAAGTGAGCCAGGACACGGGCACCCCCTCAGACGACACGGGCGGGCCAGCAGGCCCTCCCCAGGCCTCTCCTCCCCCCACCCCCGCAGCCCACACAGACGCCCCTTCTCTCGCCCACTGGCCTCCCCCACGTCCCCCAGGAGATGTCTCCACAGGAACAACTGTCAACGTCCTGTTGAATCCAGCCCCAAACCTCAGCTTCCATCCCAGCTTGCCTGGGACACGTCACTCACTCTGTCCCATCGGGTGGGGGGTGGCCCTGCCAAGTCCCAGGGGAACGCCCAACACCTAGGAGGGGCATCAGAAAACAAGCTGAACAAACAGCTCGGAGGCCACAGCCCACTGGGGCTGGGGCTGGCCATGCTCCTCAGCTCAGGTTCAGGAGGAGGCTGGACCAGACCACACAGATCTGTGGACAGGGGAACCCTCAGCACCAGGAAGGACAGAGGGACAGACTTGGAACACCCAGCGGAAGCAGTGGCCACGGCCGGGGTGCAGTGACGCCCTAGGAGGGGCACCGGCACCGAGACGTCGGACAGCGTGCTGATGGGGCCCCGCTGAGTGCCCTGCACCTGCCATGCCCAGTGCACTGGAAAGGCCCTGGAAAACAGAGCCACCCTGCGGCTGCACAGCAGGCACTAGCCCTCTGCCTGCTCCTGCACGACACGGGTGTCCCGGCAGAGAGCGCTCAGCAAGGGGCCGGCACCCCGCCATCAGCCAGTGACCGACAGTCACCAGGACAAGTGAACAAGGAAGTCACAGGGAAGATGTTCACGGCACAAAGGGAAGGGCCTGGCCGACGGGTGCTGGGAACCCAGCCTACAGTCACTACAGTGGGTGGGCGTGCCACAGCCAAGCTGTGAGGCAGGGTGGGGGGGACCCAGCAGGCCCGCACGCACACAGGGCCTGGAGGTGATGCCTGCTGCCACCAGACCGCGGCAGTGGGTGAAAGGTTTCATGCACGCAACACAGCATCGCCAAAGAGGCAAACGTGGGAGAGCATTTTAATGAGGTAGAAAGGACAAAGTCCTCTCCGTGTTCACATCAAAACAAAACCGAAGCAGGAAGGACAAGGGCTGATGTATTCAAAACATAAAAACAAAAGGGTAACGGAGGGGACCACCCAGCAGGAACTTAGAGCTGCAGACGAAGGGCTGGTTCCCTTAAGCTATTAAAAGCTCCTGGGAATTAACGTTTAAGGAGACAGAAAGGTGGGAAAAGGTGTCGTCAACAAGTGCTCGGAGAGGGAGCCTGGCTCAGAGCACTGGAAAGACACTGAGCGTGGCGGGCCAGCTGGAGGGACACGGGAGAGGCCACCAGGCGTGGTGGTGGCAAGGACACGCTGGGGCCACCCTCACGCTGGCCGGGAGCCCTGTTCCTCCTCGTGCCAGACACACTCCAGAACGCACAGTGGCTCCAAGCACGCATGTGTTCACAGACGGCCCCGGCCTCCGCAGGCCTGGCCAGCACACTCCAACCAGCTCGCCTCAGGACGGGCACCACCGGACGCCGCCCCAGCGCACATGGACCACCAGAGTGTGCAGAGCGCACAGGTCCCCGGCACCAGCACCAGGGCACGAGCACGGCCCCAGTGGAGCCTCTCTGGTCTGGCACCTCAGGCTCCGAGGCCGTCAGACTCCCTGCTGTCGTGGGGTCAGAGGTGTGCTCCTCTTCCTTTCCGGGCCAGGACGAAGCTCTAGACCCAGCAAGACCCCGACAGGGGCTGCCCCTGTGGGGGTGGGGAATGACTGGGAGGGCACATGGGGCCTCTAGCGTCTGATGACATGCACGTGCACTTCGGGGCAGTGTCCTCGAGCTCACGTGAAGATCTCAGCCCTTTGCTAGCTGTGAATGTCACCTTGGTAAGGTCTTGTTTAGGAAAAAGTGCCACAGACACACTCTTTCCATCTAGCAGACTCCCCGAACAAGACCCAAGCCAGGCTGCGGTGCCCAGAGGCAGGATGTGAGCGTGAGGGCCCGGCCTGACACCTGTGCAGGGCTCCCTCCCTGCAGGGACACAGGGCCTGCCCAGGAGGGCCCGGCCCCACCCACCGCCTGCAAACAAACTCACCAAAATGAGCACTGGCCCCTGAAATGAATCAAACCCAAAGCAGGATGCAGGAAAAGACACCCTAGGGAAAGGATCAGAGTGGCAGGTGGAAGTGGCCTGGCCACACTTGGGCCTCAGCCACAAAACTGACGAGTCCCGATAAGATGGTGATTAAAGACCAGAGCTGCCGGGCCCCTCTAATTAAGAGACTCCAGACAAACTGCTCAGTCACTGAGGAGGAGCAGGACAAAGACAAATAGGACAGCCAGAGGCAGGTCGCCCCACCACTGGCTCTGCCTGCATCTCCTCCCGGGGACCGCTCTGCTCTTCTCCCTGGCACGGGAAGGGGGCAGAGGAATGGGGAACACAGGGGAGGGCGCAGCCGTGAACCTGAGGTCACAGGCTGAGGTACAGGATGGAGCTTTAAAGAAAACAACATCAGACGTCCGGTCAAGATGGCGGCACAGGTAAACATGGCTCACCTCACACAACCACCTCAAAATTACAACTAAAATACAGAACCACCATCACCCAGAACCATCAGAAACCAAGCTGAATAGAAGTCTGACAACTACGGAATTAAAGAAACCACATCCATCCAGACTGGTAGGAGGGGCACAGACGCGGAACACAGTGGTCCCATACCTACGTGTGGTGGATGAAAATTTGGGAGGGATATCTCAGGAAGGAGGAGTCCCAGCCCCACACCAGGCCCCGCCCTCAGGGTTCCAGTGCCAGGAAGATAGATCCCCAGAACTTCTGGCTGCAAAAACCCGTGGAGATGGAGTTAGTGGAAGGAACTTCTAGAACCCCAAGCAGTTCCTCTTAAAGAGCCAGCACACACACTCAGATTCACTCCCTCTGAGCGCCAGCACTGGGGTAGCAGCTTGAAAGGTACCAGTGACACACAGGGAGAAACTGGGGTGTCTGCCATCAAGGCGGGACCTGGGGGACAGCTCTCTCCCAGACAGAAAGGCAGGCAGAGCCACAGAGTGGGCAGGCAGTACTCGAGGCTCCCCCGACCTGGCTGAGACTGTCTGCCCTGCACTGGGGGTCCTCTGAGACTCCACCCCACCCAACTTATGGGCCCACCCAAGCTGCTAACCGAGACCTTTCCATGTGAACGGCTGGTCTTGGCTCATGCTGTACAACTTCCTAAATCCTCTCAAACACACAGCAGCTAAGGGGCCCCAGGCCCGGCACCAGCAGCCTACATTCACAGCTTTGTAGAGGAACCTCCAAGCCCAGCACAACTAGCAGCCATCTCAGATGGCTTTATAGTTCAGGTAGGGTGGCCCCGGGCAAAACACAGGTGGGGGCTGACCTTGGCCTGCACCACCCAGGAAACCCCAGGGCCTGCGACCACTGACCACCTATCTCTGCCCTCCGTGAAGGATCATCTGTGCAGGGACAGGGTGGTGGTGCTCCAGTGTGGTCTGGCTGTCCGCTGGGTGCACAGGCCATCCTTGCCATTGACTGGCCTGGGTAAATCCCTCCCAATAATGTGCCAGCAGCAACCAAGGCTCAACTACAGGAGGGTGTACTCAGCCCACATGAAGGGCACACCTCAAGTGCCCAGCTTGGGTGATAGGGGAAGCTGTGCCCTGGACCCTATAGGACACCTACTACATTAGGCCACTACCAAGGCACAGAATCAGAATAGCTCTATCTAATACATAGAAACAAACACAGGAAGGCTGCCAAAATGAGCAAAGAAACATGGCCCAAATGACAGAACAGATCAAAATTCCAAAAAAAAGAGCTAAACAAAATGGAGATAAGCAATCTGTCAGATGCAGAGTTCAAAACACTGGTTATAAGGATGCTCAAGGAACTCAGTGAGAACCTCAGCAGCATAAAAAAGACCCAGTCAGAAATGAGGGACACACTAATTGAAGTAAAGAACAATTTACAGGGAAACAACAGGAGAGTGGATGAAGCCAAGATTCAGATCAATGATTTGGAACATAAGGAAGAAAAAAAAAAAAATCAAAACAAGAAGAAAAAAGAATAAAAAAAAATGAGGACAGTGTAAGCAGTCTCTGGGACAACTTCAAGCAATCCAATGTGGGCATCATACAAGTGCCAGAGGGAGAAGAGAAAGGGCAAGAAATTGGAAATCTATTTGAAAACTAATGAAAAGAAACTTCCCTGATTTGGCGAAGGAGGTAAACATACAAGTCCAGGAAGCACAGAGAGCCCCAAACAAGATGGACCCAAAGAGGTCCGCACCGAGACACATCATAATTAAAATGCCAAAGGTTAAAGGTAAAGAGAGAATCTTCAAAACAGCAAGAGAAAAGGAGACAGTTACCTACAAAGGGGTGCCCATAAGACTGTCAGCTGATTTCTCAAAAGAAACCTTGCAGGCAAGAAGGGGCTGGAAAGAAGTATTCCCAGTCATGAAAGGCAAGAACCCACACCCAAGATTACTCTATCCAGCAAAGCTATCATTTAGAATGCAAGGGCACAAAAAGAAAAAAATTTTTCCCAGACAAGAAAAAAATAAAGGATTTCATCATCATCAAACCATTGTATGAAATGTTAGAGACTTGTTTAAGAAAAATAAGATGATCAAAACTATGAACAATAAAATGGCAATAAATACATATCTATCAACAATTGAATCTAAAAAACAAACTAAGCAAACAAGAAGAACAGAGACAGAATCATGGATACAGAGTGTTGATGGTTGCCAGATGGGAGAGGGGTGTGGGGAGTGGCAGACGAGGTGAGGGGATTAAGAAGCACAAGCAGTCACAGAACAGCCATGGGTGTAAAGTGCAGAGTGGGAAATGGAGCAGCCAAAGAACTTACACGCACGACCCACAGACATACCATGGTGTGGGGACTCCTTCAGGGAATGGGGGGTGCTGGGTGGGAGGGCAAAGGGTGAAAAATTGGGACAACTATAACAGCATAATCAATAAAATGTAATTAAGATTTTAAAAGACAAAAATAAAATAAAGTAAATAAAGAGAACAACACCACTTTGAATTTGAGCAGAGGAGGGAAGGCCCTGACCAAATGCCTGGAGGCGGGGGAGGAGCCTGGCTCTGCCCCCAGGCGCTCGGGGAGCCCACAGGTCTCCAGGAAGGGCGGTCCGTGCGGACCTGGGCTCCCCACAAGCACCGGCTACCAACTGGAACAAAGGGCCCAGCTCTCGCAGCCCCTGAGCGCTGCTGCCTTCGCCTCATCAGTATTCCCAGGCAACTCAGCCCTCTCTCTTCTGACTCCTTTTGTGCTGCAGAGATAAGTAGCTCTCTAATCTCGGTTATCTCCCAGCTGCGAGCATCCCAGCACTTTTATTTAAAGTATAAAATCTCGTTTCAGGTTTTCAGGGAGACAGCTGCCCATCTTCACTGCAGTAACCGGCGCCGCCCAGGGGCCGGCAGAGGACAAGTGAGACAGGAGTGTCTAGAGGTGCTCCAGACCCGGTTCACAGGGTCCCCCCGTGTCTGAACCCCCCAGCCTGCGGCCTGACAGTCCAGGGGCACAAGCTACAGGTTCTGCAGCAAACCAGCTCCCGGGGGTCTGTGTTGGCCACATCCTCACCCCAACAAAGCTGGCGGCTGACTTCGAGGAGTCCCCACAGAGCCCCGTGAGCACCGGGTGCACTGACATCTCCACCCAGGGGCTGTGAGCCCCACACGGAGGTCTGCTCCCACACCACCTGCAGCCACACCCGTCCAGGGGACTCCGTGTCCAGTAACCACCTGCTGGCAGGTTGGGAGGAAGAGTAAGGTGCACCCGGAGGCAGCTGAGCTGCTAGAGACAGGTGCACGCGCTGTCTGCAACTGTCAGAGAGGCGCCCCCACTGCCCTCTGCTCACAGTGGAGGGGACAGGGAGCGGAGTTGACAAAGCCCTGCTGACTGAGGTCTGAGTTCTGGTTCTCTCCTGAGAGCCTGTGAGAGGACCAAGCAGCTCCTGGGCAGGAATCAGAGATTTCGAGGACTGTCCCAGCTGGGCACCTGTGAGCAGGAGAACCTGCTTCCTGGAGATGGGATGAGTGTCACCTGCCTTTTCCAGGCTCCCTTCTGGCTCCGAATGGCCCAGCAGAGAGCTTGGTGGAGCTGCTCCACGCACACTGGACAGCTTGGGCGCTGGCAGCCCCTCCTGGGCAGGTCCTGGGCCCAAGTGCAGGCGCCGTCCATGGTGCTGGCTGCTGGCTGCCCACGAGAGAGTCCTCAGAAACCACGGTGGTGTTGAGTGCACACTGGAAGCAGGCAGGAGGCTAAGACCTGGGCGCCAGCACTGAGGTCCGGGCTGCTGCGCACCACAACTTCACCGTGGCAGCTCGTCCTGGCTTATCACCGTTCCAGGTGACTGCTCTGGCCCAGGAGGTGTGTGAAGGGGTGTGGGGAGGGGCCTCCACCCACAGCAAAGTCTCGGGCATTACGGGGGCCTGGCCCCTTACTAGGCTGAGCAGCAGGAGCCCACGGCATCTCACCCCGGCTCACCTTCCTTCTCCAGATACACCTGATAAGCTGACACAGTGTTAAAATTTTACAATTTACGTAACAGCTCGGTCACTGACGGAGCCTCATCTGCACGTCGGAGGAGGAGAAAAAGCACCTGAGCAACCACTCTGCCGTCAGCAGAAGGGGCTACAATGTTGAACGTTCCCGACTCCTCCTCCTGACCCTCCAGTGTCCGCTCCTTCCGCTGGAGGTCCACAGCTCTCTGTCCCCAGAGGTAGGAGCTTGTGCCATGCACAGAGGTTTTGGACGCTGCCCTTTCCACTGTAGGGATCTGCCACCGCGGGGAGACACCCACTGTGTCTGGGACGAGGCAGCCGGCTCTGCTAGGAAGGGACCCCCATTGTGGAGGCTAGCCAGCAACCGAGGGGCCAGAGGGAACAGAGCTCCCTCTCCATCAGCTCACCCAAGGGAGCGGCTCCAGTGTGCTTGTTCCCAGGGCTGTGTGCTCTGCTGCACCCAAGCCAGCACAGTGCCCGCACGTGTGCATAAATTGGATCAGACCCACGGAGGAGGGAGGAACAGCCACGTGACCCAGCGCCGAGGGCAGAGGCCCCGGGGCCAGGGAGGCCTCACTCACTTGGAGCCTTGGAGCTGCAGGGCGTGGGAGGGGAAATCATGCCACCCACACTGACGACCCCTCTCCTGTCACACGGGAGGAAGAGTGTGCCTGCCACAAAAGTGAGGCGCGTGAAAGGCTCTTCACACATACCAAGCCCTGTTGTTGAACTCACCCTCACCACCAGCACGAATATCACCATCACCCATTCACTGCATACGGCACATCCCCCACCCCGGGGACGTGAGGTCCTCGACAGGAACAGGCCCTGCAGATGTACGCCGCCCTTCTCAGAACATCGGACCCACAACCTGGAGACTGCCTGTGTTCCCAGGCCAAGTCGCACAGGCCTGCATGTGGCTGCACCACGCCCCCTCCGCCTGGAGACCCCACAAGTGGGTCGTTCCTACTTGTGATGCAGCATCATCCCCCTTCCTGGGGAGGCCATCCCTGGACCCTTCCCCTCCAGCTAAGGGTCCCCCACAGCCCGTACTGCCTCAGCAAGCAGGGGTGGGCCATGTCTGTGCTGCTGCCCAAGAGGACAGCGCACATGCCCGTGTGAGAGCAGGGACAGGGAGGAGAGGGCGAGGGGGAGGGATGGAAGAAACCAAGCTGCACAGAGATGCTGGCTTCCAGACCCCGTGGGACAAAGGTATGGCTCTCCACCTCTCAAGCCCTGTCACCAGACCGCAGCCGCAAGAGGGGTGCTGGGCAGAGCCCCCCGCCTCTGAGTCTGGGTGACCCCAACCCAGCTCGGGGGCTCGGGCATCTCTCCAGAGCCTGAGTCACAGGCAGCAGAGCCCTCGAACCAGGCCCCAAAGGCGGTTGTTGGTGAGAAAAGGGGAGTGGGCATGGGAGAAGGTAGGGGACAGGCAGACTCCTCACCCAGAGACCCCTGCGGCACGGCACGGCAAACCGTGGAGTCCCTCAGCATCCCCAGGCAGACTGTCATGGATGGCACCTGACTCTGGGAACACGGGGTGCAGAGCACAGGACAGGGGGACTCCAGACTCCGAGTCCTGACCCCAAGCTCTAAAAGGAACCCCTAGCATGAGAGAGAGAGACCCCCAGGAAGCAGGCAGAGAACCAAGCGCACAGCCAGTGTTGGCGAGCCCCGTGAAGGTGGCGGCGTGCCCGCGGCTGTGCTGGCCGACGTGGGTCCGGTCATGGGGGCAATGACCTCAGCTCGCAAGCCAAAGGCTTGGCAGGCGGCCTCTGCCGTCAAAGCGGCTCGGTTTCCAGATCCAGCAGAGGCCAGGCCGGCCGGGGCGAGGACAGGTGACAGCAAGCTCCCGCATCAGCTCCAGGCCTCGCCTCGCCAGGCCGGGGGGGCGCTGGGTGGCCCGGGAACTGCGTGCTTCGAGTCCGGGCCCCACGCAGACAGACACCGCACACACTCTGGGGAGCGGCCCAGCGCGGCACCAGACTGCACGCAGCACCAGCTGCCGGGGTCGCAGTGTTTCTACCAAGCTCCCCTTCAGCCGGCTTCTGGTTTAAATGAATTTGCTCCTGGTTGAGTTCTTAGCCTGCAGACATAGCTCCTTCACACCGACGAGCCGCACTCTGACAGCCCTAACGCCTCCTCCATGGAGGACAGCACAGCCAGGTCCCACTTTAACTACCACAGCTCCGGACAGCCAGGCCTGCACCGGGCTCATCAATCGCCCGCCCCCAGTCCAGGGCTGGCTGTGGCCGCCTCCCCTCCCCTGCCCCCCCAAGCCCTAGGGGCTGTGCCGTCACCAAACCACAGCCCCAGACCCTGCCTGAGGGCAGGGACAGAGGCTCCTCCCTCCTGAACACTGATACCAGCAGAGAGTCACACGCAGTCTGTCCCGAGCCAAAGACAGGAACCCTGCCCAGCGTCCCCCCTCTCCTTGCGCCATGCTGGATAACTGGGTACAGGGTGACTTGTGACTGGTTTTCCAAAGGCCATCTGGAGGTGAGAAACTGGCTCTGCCACTGCCGGTTGGGACAGCCCTTGCCCCTGGGACAGCAGCACACATAGGGAAGGAAGGCCCCTCGCCAGGGTCCAGGGAGCTCCCCTTGTAGTGAAGGAGTCGTTGAGCACAGGCAGACAAGAGGCCCTGGTGCTGCGTGCCGTGAGGACGACACAGTGGCGAGGGCCCACACCGTGTGGTCACGGAAGACTGTGCCACCAACACTAGCCAGCGCCAAAAGGCTGGCAGACCCAGCAGGGAGGACCGCGGCGGAGTAGCCACAGAGTCAGAGGCTTTCTCCACCTCCCTCGACTGCCCTGGGAAGGAGGGACAAGGGACCAGGGCAGCAGCAGGGCCAGCCCAGGTCCCATGTCGCCTCCAGGACGGGAGCTGCCAGCTGTGCTCGTGAGGTGAGGACACTGAGGTAGAGCTGCCGGTAGCCTGTCCAAGAACACACGGGCTCCGCCCCAGCTCCCCAGTGCTCTGCTCTTCCAGAGCTCACGGACCCAGGTCTGTGACCCCGGCGCCTGCCAGGCAAGGGCGGTAACAGACAGAAAGGGACTTGTCAGAAACGCCGACATCTCGGCTGCCATGCAGACCTGGAGCCAGCAGCCTGGGCATGGTGTCTGGGCCCCAGCCACTGGTGACCGAGGGCTTCAGGCTGCAACCACCGGGAAACGCCCAGAGGCCTGCACCGCAGGACACCCAGGATCGCTCCGAGGTGCCCTGTATGGCTTACCTGGCGCAGGGGGGGCAAGCTGACCCCATCCAGGTGCTCAGAAATACCTATTTTTAAAGTGCTGACCAAAAGAATCCCCAAAACGGGTCATTTTAAAACGAAAGGGAACGCTGGAGAGCTTCATTATGTACAATAAAACCACGTTTCTATTAACCACTCGGGGGCTCTATCAAACCAGTTCCGGGGGATCGCGTCCGCCGCAACCCACTCGTCAGGCTCCGCAGCCACATCCCGGCGTAATTGGAGTTTCAGGCCTGCATTGTGTCAGAAGCGGGCAAGGTGCAATTACAGGAAAAGAGCACTCCCACGGGCTGTCTAATCCCTGTCATTCATCGCTCAGAATGCGCACAGATGTTCCCTCCGAGCACGGAGAGAAGACGAGCAGCTTCCAAATGGCACTTTTTTAGTTTAAAACTTTATTTAAAATAAAAAGTTATTTAGGCGGAATCCACACAGTGTTTTCCCCTTTGTTTTACTTGCTGTGGGGCATTCACTCTCAAAGGCTGCTTCCGCTTACTCTGATTTCTTATTTTCAGGCGCACATCTGTGCTTGGGTCTGAAAGCCCTTTGTCTGAGCCCAGGAGCCCAGAATGGGCCTGAACAAAGCCCCTCTGTGAGCGCACGGTCGCCAGCAAGGCCTGCCTTCCGGAGGGACCCATCGGTCAGCAGGTGGGGCTTTAGCCCGGCCACCCTGGGGCTCCCTGCACCCACCGCCCCACTCGCACCCACAGCCCCACCTGCACCCACCGCCTGGCTCAGAGCTCCCTCGACAGCTGGACCACTGAGTCCCATGGAGGGTGACTTGACCCCTGGGTCCTGTACCACCCACGCCGCCTTGACCGCGCTCTTGAAGGCGCTGCCCTAAGCTCTGTCCTGGGCTGCAGCAGGCCCTTGGGTACCAGATGGGCAGGCAACGGTCCCACACACTCTGTGTCCTTTTCTGCCAGTGTGGACAACACCTCAGCTGCGCTGCCCATGAGGCCACGGCAGGCACACCACAACTGGGTGCAGAGAAGGGCTCCAAGACCGCGAGCGTGACGTGAGGCCCCGCCTTGGGTCCCACGATGGGGAGTGGAGTCCAGGAGCTGTGGGTGTCAGAATGCATGAGGACAACGGTCCCAGGGCTGCCCAACGGCCTCAGCCACGCCATGCCCCACCCTGCCCCTGCACAGGACGAGCCCCGCCCACTCTGCAGCCAGCCCCCGGTACCCAGGAGCTGGCAGGAAGCCGGCTGCGGCGGTGCGGCCTAAGCAGTCTGAGGCACTTCTATGTTTCTATAGCGCCCACGGAGCGTGTTCCGATAATACACATTTTTAAACTCACTAATTGAATGTTGCCATTACAAGTGCTATTTTGGACCATCTGCTAGATATGTAATTTAGGAATTAAGATTCACATCTTACAGGGCACCCTCATTGCTCCCCTGCACCCACTTGGGTGCTTCCTGTACTGAGCGATGACAGCCCCTTCTGCTCCACAGCCCCAGTCAGGGCAACGACAAAGAGGACGAGCAGGTCATCGAAGCCCAGCGGTGGCAGGACAGTGAGGATCACAAAGCCACACCACTCCACGTCCCAGAGGCGGTCTGCCCTGGGCTGGGAGGCAACGGATCCCTGCGTGGTAAAACCAAACCGTCCTGCTCAGGCTTCCGTCACTGGCCCCACACAAGCCCACGGCCACCCCAGTCCAGAAAGCGGTGCCTCAAGCAGTCCTGGGAGCCGCCGCGGTGCCCGGGCCGTGTGTGCCGGGCCTGCGCTTCCCCAGCACCACCAGCCAAGGCTTCCGTGAAAGGAAGTGCCACAGTTTTCTCGGCTCCTCTTCCAGAGGGAGGCGCCAGCGGGAGCACATGCTGCAGAAAGGGGAGGTGGGGCGGCCTCTTGGCCTTGAGCCGCGTCCCCTGGAAGTGCACGGCTCTGATGTGCAGGGAGGAGGTGGGGGGTCTCTGCCGGGCTGGAGTGTGGGAGGGTCATCCCTTGTCCACCCAACGCAGTGACAGGGGCACAGCGGGGGGCCCGGTCCAGCGGGGAGACGCCACAAAGTGCAGCCCCTCAGACACGCCCGCAGACTGCGCTAGGAGACAGGTGTGAACGTTCCCTGCCGGGGCCTCACGGGGAGACCAGACCAGAGGCGATCCCAGGGCCACCCCAGACCGAAGGTTCCCGGAAGGCAGGGGCACAGCACCGCTCTGCAGGGCCAGAGCCCGGCAGGACGGCTCTGCAGGCCCTGCCAGCTGGGCGTTTTCATGGCGACTCTGCCCCTGTGACCTGGTCAGCAGCCGCTCTGTCCCAGTGGAGTGCAGGCGCTGGGGACAGCGCAGAGGACGTGTCTGGGAGTGGCACTGACCACATCGCTCTCCACCCCACCGGCAGCGCCAAGGGAGAGGGAAGGTTGAGAAGAGGCTGCACCTACCCTCTGCCTGGCACCCCCTACCTGGGGCTGGCATTTTCAGGGCACCATGTGCAAAGCGCATCAGCAGGCCAGCCCACCTGCTTTTCAGGGCAAATGCCTCTGCGCATGGAGGGACCAGGCATGGGACAGGGCGGCAGACCAGGGTCAGCCATGAGAGCCACCGGCACCAGAGCTCAAGGACCTGTGTGGGACTCCCGGGGCGAGGGTGTCTCTGGGAAGCTGGACAATGGCTGTGTGTCATCTCCCTGGGTGGCCTGCAAGCTCCAGGAAGGTAGCTCCCTCCTGCCCCCCCAGGAGGAGCCGATGCCTGCCAAAGGCGGGGCCACAGGGACACACCCCTGCAGACAGATGGCCAGAGACACTCGGACACACGCTTAGACAACAGCTGAGAAGCCAGTCTGGGGAGGAGTCCCTGCTGTTCAACGTGGCTGCCCCAGTGGGTGAGCCTGGAGGGACAGAAGTGCCACCTGCTGACGTTACACATCAGCTAAAATGGGGGGAAAGGAAGGCTTTCCATTGCCTTCATTTCTCATTAAACAATGAAATGAGACACAGGAAAAATACAAACATACACTGCACCTGAACAGCCTTGGTGCAGGCAGAACAGAAGACAGGCCAGCAGGACCTGACTTGCATGACCGAGGGCCACTGGCCTCACCTCACTGAGGGCCCTGGGGCAGCCCCACCTTTCCCGGTTCCGAGCCCAGATAGGGGCCTCCCCTGTGTAGAGTGATCACCAAGGGGGGTGCCAGGGGACCTTCAGAGGCAGGAAGGCTCTCAGCCCTGATGGGGTGCGGGCTGCACAGGTATGCACCTATGCAGAAGCTCAGAGCTGTCCAAGTGAGACCTGTCCACGTAAGGCACTCCCTGCCTCTCAGGCCTCAAAACGTAAAAGCTAGCTGCCGCCGGGACCCACAGTGCTGACGCTGGCGCGAATGGAGGCAGAGGCCTGCCCCTGAAGACAAGGGCCACCCCGAGACCAGCACCCCGTCCCTAAGCTCCGGGGGAGGCCTGGCCTTGCGCCGATGAAGAAATGGAGTCACCCACAGTCCCAGCTGTGAAGGACGGGACAGACCTCCGCACAGACACATGGAGTCCAGCACCGCGCGTCCACGGGGTAACCCTGTTCCGCCTCCAATGCTCGTCCTGGAGCGGGACTGGCACCCGCCGGTCCTCCCATCCTGGGACACTGTCCACCTATAACACCCTGGCCATGGGGTGAGCACATAACACAAGGCAACGGTCACAATCCCCCCCCACCATCTTTGGAACCTGTGTCAGCATGGAGGCTCCGGACCCCCAGCTGCCACCTGGCTGGTGCAGCAAGAGCCTGCAAGCAAGTGAGGCCAGGCAGGGGTGGGGTACAGAGGTGGAGGGCACTGGTTCCGCCCCTGGCTCTGTTGGTGACCGAGGTCAGTACCAATTCCCCTGTCACCCCCAAATGGACGCACTCTGTGTTTGCTCACAATGGTTGCAGCTGGGCTTCCTTCCCTACAACCAAACCCTGCTCCCTCCTACTGCACGGCTGTGCGTGCTTCCGGGGCCCAAGTCGGAGCTGGGCCCGAGGGAGCCTGGCCCCCCCAGGATGCACCCAGGGAGAGGCTTTACTCACGGGGCAGCAGCCTGCACTGAGTGACAGCAGCAGCCGGTGCTCAGTGCTGGGGAGCGGGTCTGCCGGCAATTAAGCCTCTTTCAGAGAGGGTTTGGCAGGAGGTGCTGAATCGATACATTCCCTCCAGTCGCACGTCCCTGCAGGTGAGGAATCAATCAGGCCAGCGCTCCCAATCTGCTCCTGCTGAGCCGAGAAGCAAAGCTGTTTACCATTCAGGCCCAGAAATAAATAAACGAAGCCACCAATTAGTCGGCACCCTTTGTTTCTCTGGCAAAAGCTTTTAGTTCCTCCAAGAAAGCCAGGCCCCTGCCCGGCTCTCCATTAAGGCACAGGTGGGTGCCGAGGGCCGAGCTCGTGCTCGTGACTGGGGGGTCGGGGGGCAGCCTGGCCCGGAGACTAGAGACCTCAGAGAAAGCCGATAGCCATAGGCCCCTTTTCCTAGACGGGCACACAACACCGCCCAGAGCCCGGGAGAGGGCTCCCTGCTGCCCGGACAGATGCTGCAGGAGCCTCAAGCCCTGGGATGAGAGTGCCCGGCGGGGCTGCTCAGGACCAGGCCCCCACGTCTCGGCACAGCACCCACAGGCTCACAGCTGGCCCTGTGGCGCTGGCTGGGTCAGCCTCGTCTCTGCGCACATGCCTGCTGCCTCCTCCAATGGCTGGCTCCAGCTCCAAGTCCAAGTGGGGGACCAGCTCTCGGGCCAAGGGACATCGTGTGGCCACCAGCCATGCATCCACCAGTCCCCACTAGGGTAGTCACTCAGAGGAACCTGTGCCCCAAAAGCCATCAGAAACCAGGTGAAACTCCTCAGCTGGAACCAGTGAGGACATGACAGGGACACAGGTAAGGACTGAGCCAGCTGGATGACCTGGGTCAGTCCCAGGTGAGGGCCTTGGGAGAAGGGCCTGGGGGCTCTGCTGCCTGTGCTGGGGGCAGCACCCAGACCACCCACCAGCCCAGACTGCCTGATGGCACCAGGGGTGGCGGCCCAAACTGCCTGAGACAAGGGGCAAAGTCAGCATCTTGAGGGCCTTGCCTGGCATTCACTGGGAGGAGAGGAATGGGGGAGGGGCAGTCAGAACCTCGGGGCATGAGCAAGAACACAGGCTGGACAGCAGGGCAAGGCCTGT
This sequence comes from Macrotus californicus, assembly GCA_007922815.1. NCBI lineage: Eukaryota > Metazoa > Chordata > Mammalia > Chiroptera > Phyllostomidae > Macrotus > Macrotus californicus. Next base: position 620,136 of record VMDR010000008.1, read on the forward strand.
GGCGGAGCAGCCACGGCTGGAGGACCCGGGAGAACCATGATGTGACGGCGACCACAGGAAAAGGCAAGCCGGGCACCCTGGGAGCCCTGAGCCGTCCCACAGCCCTAAGAAGGGTCAGAAATACCTGCCTCTCCAGATGGGGGAGCCAACAGAGGTCAAGTGCAATACCAAGGTCTCCTAGCCAGTAAACACCAAAGCCAGCTACACACCCCAGTCTCAGGTCCCAGAGCTGGGGACAGAGAGTGGGAGCACAGTCACCTTCTTAGAAAACCCCCAAGTGCTGCAGGCCAGGCAGGGCAGGCAGGGCCGCCAGGGCAGGGAACTCAGGCAGGAACCCAGGCAGGGGTGTAGAGAGGGAGTGTCACACCTTGGAACGGGACTGGAGGCTATGTCCCAGCCAGAGGTGGCTGTCGTGGGCACCCTGGACGTTGAAGCTGTGGATCCAGGAGAGACAGGCTCTGAACTCTGAATGTGGGTGGGAGGAAAGGACCCCCCGGCCACACCCAGGCCACCAGGGGCGCTTCAGGACACCAGGTGCTGAGGCCCACCCGAGTCCTTGACTCAGACCCTGTGTCTTCAGGGCGGAGTTTCAGCATGGACTTGAAAGTGTCCCCTGGACACAGACAAGGTTTCACTGCCCAGGTGAGCCCACCAAGGGACCAGCTTATGAGCAGCTGCTGATGGGTAAGGGGACGGTGTGAGGTTTCAGGTGTCCTGCACAGGACTAGACAGCCACCTGCATCTTCAGAAGCCCAGACGCCGAGCGGTGGAGCAAGCCTTGCAGACACAGCGAGGCTGCAGGGGCTTCTGCCCCATGGCCTGCTGAGGCTTTTACCAGCAGCTCTTAAAATAAACTGAGAAGATAACGTCGGGAGAGAGCCCTGACATTTGTCCAGCCTTAAAGCCTCAGGAAAACGGACTACCTGAAAAGTCAGCTCAGAGCATCGATTTGAAAGCAAGCCAGCACTCAGCTTCAAAGAAGCGGCCAATTAGCACCCAGCCTGCTGTCCCTGTGGCTGCTGACATTGTGGTTCTGTCTCTGAGACAAGCCGGTGGCCGTCAGCCAATCCCTGTGTCACCTCCCTGAGGAAGGAGCTCCTGCCAGGACAGGACCGGGATGGGTAAGTCCCTCCCTGCCAGCTCCAGGCCCCGCCCAGTGCACTGAGAGGGGCAGGGCTGTCGAAGGCAGCGGGAGGCAGGCCGGGCGTCCTGAGAGCCGAGCAAGGAGGCAGGGAGCCGCACCACGTGCACCACTCCCAGAGGGCCGGGCAGCTGCGGTGTGGAAGCACACAGCTCATGGCGGAGAGAAGGAGGCGCTGGGCAGGGCAGGCGATGGACAGAGGTGTTCAGGGCCCTGTACCACTGTGGGGGGGGGGGCGCAGGTGGCATGCCCGTAGGGTCTCCTGAGGGAGGTGGCTGCAGCAGCACAGCCCCCGAGAGGAGCCTGTGAAGGAGAATGGGCCACCTTCGTCCACCAGGGCACAGCCACCAGGGCCTGCCCCACTCCAGGGACGGGCCTGCATGACAGGCCAGGCCCTGTGGCGCTCAGTACCAGTCCCACAGAGCTGGGCCAAGGCAGCCCACAGGGCACAGCAGTCTGGAGGGCGCTGGGTCCCCACGAACCCACCGCCCTGTGGACAGCGCTGGCACCGAAGCACTCTGCACAGGCTCAAGGCCCCGTCCGCGTGACCCAAACAAGAGCCTGTGGCCCTCAGACCCCACCTGGAGCGCAAGAACATACCCACCTCCCGAGGTCTGGATGTCAGCGACCAGCGTCTGCCAAGTTCCCGTGCTTTCCATCACAGCCAGCAACAGGAAGGCGCTGAAGCTGCTCCAGCCCACGAGGGACCCCATCTCCACGCGGGCCGCTGCAGCAGCCCCGCTCTCTGTGGTCATGCACGCCACCTCTACTCTGCACGGTCCTCGGTCCCAGGCTGCTCTCTCCTCGTTTCTGTAACCGAACTGCATTTGTCACCAGCCAGCCCAACTGCCTTCTGCAACCAGGAGCCCTGCGCATCTCACCAAATGGCTCTGCTTGAAAACGTCCCAGCCCAGGGCCCAGGCTACCGTCTGCGGCACAGCACTGGCCACTCTCTGGGCTGGGGGTGGGGAGGTGGAAGTGGCCACGCCGCTGTCCAGGACCAAGACAGTTCCACCTTCACCGAACAATCTGCTCATCGGGAAGGCGCTGCCAGAAGACAACCCAGGTGAGGGGGGCTTGAGAAAAGGCTGTGAGGACGGCTCTGCTGGGCGGCCTGGACTCTGTGACAGGGGCCACTTGATGCAGAGTCCGCAGCAGGGAGCCTGCCTGGGGCCTCTGGCCATTCTTAGACATGGAAGAGCTGGGGACGATAGAGCACAGCTACCTTCTGTCACAGGGAGGGCTCAGGGTTCGACCTGTAGCCCCCACCACCCCAAGGTTGTGGCGAACGGTGCCCCAGTGAGGTCACTCCACTCAACTCCCACCTGGCACTAAGTCCCACTGGGTCGGGGCCCACTCTACCACACCCAGAGCCAGAGGGACAGCTGCTGCCCCCCCAGGACATGGCATGCCTACCCTCTACCTCCTGCATGGTGGGGAGCGAGGGGGACAAATGCCCGCAGGGCAGGAGAGCAGCTGTCTCACTCTCAGCCTCACCTGCCTCCCTGGGGCTGCTGCTGCAGGAGCAGACACCGAGCAGGGCCCGCCGCTGCTTGCCCTCAAAGAGACAGTCATCCCTACACACACAGATGAGGTGGTCAGCCTGCCCAGGGCCTGTCCCTGGGGGAGGGCTCCTGGCACTCCTGTGTCTCCACTGCCTTGTCAGGGGACCAGGGCCCGCAGAGGAGGAAGGCACTGCCAGGGGAGCCCAGGGCATCTGACAGAAGAGCAGGCGCCACCTCCCGCTGACCTGCCCCATCAAAGCGGCCGTCTGGGGCAGCACACGGCCCAGCCACCCCGGCGTGAGGGGCACCAGTAGTCGGCTCAGTGGACACCTGCCCACCCTGGACTCCCGCTATTGCCGAGAGCTGACGTCTGGGTGCGTCAGACAGGACTGCACGCCCCACTGGCTGGCGTCACAGCACTGGCACGTGGGGCTCAGCGGGCACCGACGCTTGAGGTCTGCACCGGGACCCCCGGCCCTGCCTGCGCCCTGGTCCCCCTCCCGGTGCCCAGGGACATGGCGCCCAACTGGCCAGCGGAGCCCCAGACCTCTGGAGAGGGTCGGACCCAGACCAGGAGTACTGTGTCGCCGGGCCAGCAGGATGCTCCCGAGGGTAAACACTGTGGCCAGGGCCTGCGCTAGGGCGCCCCACGGGCTCAGGCACGCTGTCACGCAGTCCCGGAGCCACACGCACGTGCAGAAACGAGCCGCCAAGGGCGCCGTGTGATGGAGATGCAGGCAGAGGAGAGAGCGAATTACAAAAAGGGACAGTAGCCACATCTAAAACCGCCACAAAAGGCCCCTGTGCAGCAGCCCTCCTGTGTGACGTGCCCATGGGAGGCAGCTGCTGGCGCCACCGTCAGAGCTGGCCTCGGGGGGCCCCCAAGCCTCAGCGGTGCTGGGCAGGAGGCAGTGGGGCGCCCCACACTGCAGCCACCCTGATCTGGGCTGCTTCCTCTTGTCCAGCCTCATGCAGGGGTGGCTGCCCCAACATGGTCCATCATGAGCGATGGAGGGAACAGCTGAGAAATGCTCGCGCTGAGCCAGGGCCCTGGGAGTGAGACGCGGATCTGCACGTGCACAGGGTGTCCAGGGGAGGAGTGTGGGAACCCCATGACCTTGGGCCCCCAGGCCTGACCTTGGGAGCAAGCAAGTCACCCCTCCCCAGGATGCCGCTCCCCAACATAACCTGTGCAGGGGCGTCTTGCCTCTTCTGCTGCACCGTGAGCTCTGAAAGGGCTTTGGGCTTCTGCTGGGTCCCCCGCAGGGGGCCAGTCACACAGCAGCTCATCTTGGGGACAGAGAACAGGGACGTTTCAGGATGGCTTCCAGGCCGTTCTGGCCCAAGTGCTTAAAAATGGAAGGACAAGTGCTCTAGGCAGAACCCCCCTTGTTTCTCTGGCTTTTACGAGAAGCTATATTAAAAATGGTTTAAACACAATAAAATCTGTTACATTTATGGCAAGAAAATATGGAAAGACAATAAAATTAGCAGAGCATAAAAATGAGAGAATACTGAACATCCTACAGGAGCAAAAAGGAACTGTCGAGACTGCTAAATCGGAAGGAGTTTAAACCAATTTGAAATTCACAGGAACATCTCTGCTTCCCCGCTGAGCCCCGTCCCTGGGGACTATCCCTGGCTCACACTCAGAGGCCAGCTGGCTAGCCCAGGTGTGCCCCTCCTGTCCACCGCCCTCCTCAGGGACTTCCTGTTCTGTTGGACGCCGACCCCATCTGCCTCCCACACCATTAATGGGCATTCCTGGAGAAGTCCACACCCTCAGGGGTCTGAGGGGCCAGCCACGCACGCCTGCCACCTCCCTGGGAGCAACGGCCCATGGTGGAGGTGAGGAGAAGGTGTGCCCTCACTGCAGCACCAAGTGGGGCTGGACCCCCCAGTCCCAGCGGCCTCCTCTCCCATCTCCCCACTGCAGGGAAGCCAGAAACAGCCACCTGCGCCGGCCTGGCCTCGGCCTCGGGAGTCCAACAGCTGGGAGAGCTCCTTCTCCAGGCACAGCCTAGGGTTTCTGCTTCTTTCTCGGGACAGGCCCAAGTTTACAGAACAGCAAGCTGGAACTAGGGAGTCCTGTGCACCCGTGTGGGGCCTCCCTTCGCACAGGGCGCACCAGCGCCGACCGCTGTGGACTGAAGTCCGCAGGGGACACGAAGGGTTGCTTTCTGTCCATTTGTTCCACAGACTTTGACGTCACGTGTCCACCGGGTACTCTCCCAGCTGAGAAATCCCATGGCCTGTTCTCCCCCCATCCCTAACCGCTGGTGGCCACCGTCTTCCTCCTATCCCCACACGCGTGCCTCTTCCAGAACGTCACCCACCTGGAGTCACACAGCCTCGTCACCCTGGCTTTGGTCGCTGAGCCACGTGCTCTCAAGGTCCCTCCGACCTGGTAGTGGCTGAGCGCTCATCTCCCTTCAGGGCTGCAGAGTCCGCCAGCGGCCGGACCACGGTGTGTTTGCCCACTGCCTGCAGAAGGGCGTCTGGGTGGTTTCCCTGTTCGGGCGGCCGTGGACAGAGCTGGAGGAAACACCTGTGCACAGGTTTCTGCGGGGACGTGAGTCCTCACACCTTGTGGGTAAACACCAAGGAGTGCGATCTGTGGACTCCACAGTGAAAGTCTGTTCAGTTCTGTGAGAGACAGACAGACGGCCCTCGGAGAGGCCGCCCACCTGCACCCCTCCGGCAGCGAGCGAGGCTCCTGCAGGCTGCAGTCCCGCACCTGCGGTGTCTGTGCTCTGGGCTCCGGCCGTCCCAACAGGTGTGCAGTGGCGTTTGCATTTCCCGGGTGAGACACGGGAGGAGGACCCCCCTCATGTGCTTGTTCGCCGTCCACATGCCTCCCTGGGGGGTGGTCTGTCCAAGTCCTTTGCCCACTTTTTAACTGTGCACAGTCTTCTCACTGCTGACTTCTGAGAGCTGTGGACCTGGGGCCGCTCCTCCGTCAGACGTGCGCTCTGCAGACTCCCCCCCGCTCGTGCTTGCTCTCTCTATCCTGAGCGGCACCCCGCCCCGAGCAGAAACTTCTCGCTTTGATGAAGCCCAGCTGATCAGCATCTTCTTCTGCAGACGGTGCTCATGACACTGCATCTAATAGTCACTGCGAAGCTGAGGGTCACTTGGGCGTGCTCCTGCTGTCCCCTGCCACTTCTACGGCTGTGTGTCTTTTGTGTCCAGGCCCACAACCCACTTCACGTGGATCCTTGCAGAAAACACATGTCTAGATTCACTCAGTTTGCCCAGCCCGTGGACGTCCGGCTGTCCCAGCGCCCTCTGCTGAAAGACTGCGTCAGTCCAAGTGCTGCCCTTGGGCTCTGTCAGAGTCGCAGGCTGTGTTTGTGGGGTGTCTCTCTGGGCTCGAGGTTCTGGTCCTGGGATCTACTTGTCCGCCCTTTGACCGACACTGCGCCGTCCCACCCCCGGCAGCTTCGTAGCTTGCCGAGCACATCTGGGAGCGAGGCACCACCCGCCCCCAGCTCTGCTCTGCTCTCCTCACGCAACACCGTGGTGGCATCCTCGCCACGCAACCTCGAAAGCAGTCTCCCGACACCCACCCAACTCCTCGCTGGGACCTGCCTGGGGTCGCACTGCCCTGCCCCTCAAGGTGAGAACTGACGGGTTGACGAGGCTGAGTCTTCCTGTCCGTGAACCTGGAATCTCTCTGCATTTACTTAGAGCTTCTGATTTCCTTCACCTGAGTTCTGTAGTCTCCCTCATGTGATCCTGAACGTATTCTGTTAGATTTGCACTTGAACGTTTCTTCTTATTTGGGTTTGTGGGGGACTTTGGGGAGTGTCAGCACTGTGCTCTTGATCTCAAGTCCCATCTGTTCGTCGCTGACGCACAGGGACCGACGCACTCAGATGTGTTAACCCTGGACCCCACAACCTGGCCGTAATCACCTGTTAGTTCTGGGCACTTCGGTTAATTTTCTGGGACTTCCTATGTAGGCAATCATGTCGTCTGCAAACAAAGCTTTATGTCTTCCGACCCACTGCACACATCTTGCTTCCTTTCCTCGTCCTACAGCCTCCAGAACGACACTACACTGGACATCCCTCCCTGACCTTGGCGGGACGGCATCAAGGTTCCTTAGCTGGATGAAAGGTGGGAACGTGTGACAACAGGACACTGCTTCTGCGCCACGAGAGAGAGAACCTGCCTGCTCGAACGGCACTAGCAGCCCCAGAGCCCGAGTGAGCCCAGCAGCTGAAAAGTCCTCTGGGGAGGCACCATCCTCTCTCATCAAGGGCTCTCCCTGCACCCCAGCGGCCTCACCCGCTCAGAGCACAGGGCAGCCCCCTGCACCCCAGAAAGCACAGTGGGGTTGCCCGAGTGCTCGGCCTCACCAGAGCACCATCAGTCTCCCACACTGGTCTTCCAAAACAAGAACCCCTGCGAGGAACATGGTCCTGCTGGCGGAGACAGAGATGTCCACACTCGCCCTCCCCCAACACGTGGCCGAGGGGCCTCCTTCCTAAGACGGGAATGACGCCTTCCCACGGAAAACCAAACCTCGGGAAAATCTCCCCAGGAGTTTAAAGGCTGGTGTCCTTGAATTTCAAATGGAGACACATTGCCAAGGGCCCTCTAAACGCAAATCAGGAGTTTAAAGAGACACCACAAAGAAGGGCGAGACCAGTGACAGGTGGCGTCCCAGACTAGTCCGCACGCGTCCCTCCAGCCCTCCGTCCGCACGAAGAAGCATCTGAGCACCAACAGTGCTGTGGGGAGCGACCTGGGGCTGTGGGTCAAGGAGGTCCAAGGGTGCCCTCCCTCCTCCGACTGCAGAGCTGTGTGAGGCCAGACCTTCCTCAGCCAGAACAGGGCATCACAAGACTGAATGCAGATGTGAGAATCAGCTGTCTTCTATTAAACAGGCGTAGAGAGATCTGGAAAAATGTAGAACGACGGGATTCTTTTCACTATCTTCTTAATCCTCAACCAAGAATGTTCAGTTATTTGGGAGAGAGAGAAACACGGATGTGAATGAGAAACTTCGAACGGTTGCCTTCTGCATGCGCCCAGAATGGGGATTGAAAATGCAACCCAGGCCTGTGCCCTGACCGGGGATCGAACCTGCAACCTTTTTGGTGTATGGATGATGCTCCAATCAACCAAGCCACCTGGCCAGGGCAGAAAATATGTTTTTCATAAATATATTTTATATTAAGAAGTAATGAGTTCTTTTTAACGAAATTATAAAAGCTGTAAGCAATTTTTTAATTTTTGTTTTTGGTTTTCAAAAACGGTGAATGTTGACTGTGTGTCCCTACAAACCAAAGCCCCTTGCTCTCAGTGAATTCTAGTGTGAGGGGTCCCGAGGACGCTGAGCTGCACAGGCGGCCTCAGCCCCTGCTTGCTGACATCTCGCCCGCATCTGCCTCAGACGAGAACACGTGTGCTCTCACGAACACGGTGCAAACAAAGTATGCTAAGAAGGAGGTAGCACGTGTTCAGCAGAGCCCTAAGTCTGCATCTCTGGAGAGAAGCCCCAAGAATCTGCATTTTCAGAATGTCTTCCTCCACAAAACCCTTAAGCAGCCGACAGGAACCTGTAAAGTGCCGGCGTTCGGAAAGCGCAGCTGAGACAGGCCCCGCAGGAGCGACCCCCGGCTCTGACAGAGCCTGTGGCCCCAGCCCCTGGGCAGAAGGAAAGCTCCTCCCAGGCAGGGGCCAGATGCCTCCTCCCCTGGGCTGCCCGCTGCACCGGGGCCGCACAGAACTAGCAGGCGCTCGGTGCTAGCCCACGGCCTGCCTGCCAAAACCTGCCTGCTCCCAGCAAATCCGCGCCGTTTCTCCCATGGGGTCCGCAGAGCTGGGTTTCTTTGCTTCAGAGTTAGAAAAGGTCCGAAGATGGGTGGTAAGACCCTAAGAAGCAACCAATTCCTGGTTACCTGGTGTGAGGAAGCGGCACCAGCAATGCCTACGGGCAGGGGCACGGGTTGTGGAGACAGACTCCAACAGGAAGGACCCAGGTGGCCCTGGGGACCCTGCTGCAACACAAGGACCAGGCATCTCTTGTACAGAGTCAGGGAAGATGATGTGTCAGGTTTCGGGTGCCACAGGTCCTTCATGCGTACATGTTTCTTTGTCCCTTCATGTCCTGTCTGGTTTGTAACAGGATCCAGAGGCACCTCGGAGGCAGGACCAACCCTGCAGCCGGAAGTCGGCTCCCAGAGGTCCCTGTGTCCTCACACAAGCTGACCTGAGCTAAGGGTGTGCAACACACACTGAGGCCGCTAGGCTGTGTCCTCAGAGAGAAGAGGCTCTGCCACCTCATGACTATCCCACGTCCCTCGCAGCTACTGGGATGTGGGGCTGAAGCCCCCGAGGGAGACCCACTCGGTGTTAATTATCTGACCAACTAGGCAGGACCGTGCCAAGACCGGCTCACGACGCGGGAGCTGCACCCTGCCCTCGAACGCCGGGAACCCATGTGTGCGCTCTCCCAGCAGCGCTGGGCCCCCGACCGAGCAGTAAGGGCTCCGGCCCGGGCACCTGCAGTCCATGCAAAGCTGTCAGGGCGCTTGGGCATCATCAGTAAGAGGGCCCAACTCTCCCGATGCACAGCCGCAGTGGCACTAGACTCAAGATGCCCTTAAGCACTTGGACACCAGCAGAAGTGAGTGACACCTGAGTGTTCCCTGCTGAACAAAGGACGGCACGTAGGAACCACTCGGCCGGTCTCTGAATCTCCTGGCACCTTGGTACGTCCAAACGCTCGTCTGTGCTGAAGGTGTCTGAGGAGGCCCAGCCCAGGGAAAGCTGCTCTGCCTGCGCAGCAACAGCAGGGGGTCCGAGCCCCCCTGGTCGAGTGTGCCGAGACTGGGGGTGAGCTGTGTGTGGCTCAGGACCATACCCACGCCCAATCCCCGAGCTGCCGCACGCACAGGGCTGCAGAGGGGGAGGCAGCCTAGTGAGGAGCCCTTCTGATACAGTGGGTAAAGAGAAGGGAAGAAGGAGAGTCCAGCCAGGTCCTGGGGACAGCCTGGATTCACCCATGAGAGGCCACCTGGTAGACCTGAGTAAAGACCCAGCCACCTTCAAAATCAGAGTCTTGTCCACCTCACATCTGCCGCCAAGAGGGTGATGGGGACACCGTCCCTGGGACAAGGTAGACGTCAGGGTCTCAGCAGGAGAAGCCCAGAAGAGTGGCAGGTCTCCAGGCCAGGCGCAGGGCTCACACACTGAGGGAACAAGCAGACGACTCCGTGAACCTCGAACATGCCGACTTCCGGAGTGATTTTCCTGCAGCAACCACTACAGAACTAGCTGCTTAGAAATCGATTCCATTTGGGGATGAATTTTTTCCAGTGCTTGAATACAAGGGAAGTTTCACATCTTACCCACTTCCACATCCCTTAACAATAAAAACTTATTTAAAAGACATATGAATATGCAAATGCCATTTTAAATATGGAAATGCAAAACGCGCAGGAAACAGTCTGGGTGTGAAGCATTAGCGGCTCGCCTTGCCGGGAAGCGACCAGGAATCTGGCTGTGGTGGCAGGTGAAGGAGCCAGGGCTCTGCAGTCGGCTGAGGGGAGCTGGCCCGACCTTGGCTGCAGCCTGCCCTTACCCTCTGGAGGCTGGTGCTGCCTGCCACCACCTCCAGAGCCACTGGGACCAAATTGAGTGTCCCTGCCAGTGCCACCTCTGACGCGAGCCACTCACCCGCCCCAGGCAGTGTGGTGAAGGGACACAGGAGTGAGAGCTTAGTCCCGCTTACCCCGGGTGGGGATGGAGTTGTGTCCCCAGGCCCCAGGTGACACAGCATCAAGCGCAGGGCCGGTACTGGGCCACACAGGCCACCCCAGGGAGCAGTGCCCAGGAGCACGTGCACCAGAGGGAGGGCCTGCGCAGTGCCAGCTCAGGACCCCGACGCAACACAACCAGGCTTCCCAGAGAGCCCGAGGCAGACGGGGTGGCTCGCTTCTCGCTGCCCCCGCTGTGGTCTTGCACTGGCAACGTCACCCTGGAGCCTGTCGGATGCATAGATCCTCGGCCCCTGTGCCAGACACGCTGAGCCAGAGCTCACATCTGAAGACCAGCAGTAGGTTCACGTCAGGGCACTGGACAAGCACCACAGTAAGTGGCTGTCCTGGGGACACCACACGGCAGAGAGAAGCCGACCAAGTGCCCGCCCCAACGCGGGAGCCACACTCTGATGTCGCCTTTGGGAAATTAAAAACACCCAAGCGCCGGCGGCAGGGCTGTCCACGCACTCACCCCGACTCTCGCTCTGCACAAGCCTGGGAGAAGTGCGGGGGCTCTGTGCCGCTGCCTTCACGGCGCGTCCCCAGACCGGGGGTCAGCCCCCCCACGCCCAGCCGCCCATCTAACACCACCCCTTCAGCAGCTGCACAGGCACACCAGGTGCTGACCCTGAGCCAGACTTCCCGCTCAGCCCCAGGAGGGCTTGGATTCTCTCTTAGGGGTGACAGGGGCTTCGTCTCAGGGACAAAAGCCAGACAGTCTGGAAGGTGAGAGCAACTCAAAGGGGCCCAGGGCCACACAGTGCAGACGGTCCAGCCCGGCCTGAAAGGTGTAGTGTGGGGCCTGGGAGGGGTTTCCAAGGAGCCAGGAGCCATGGCCTGAGGGAGGGGAGGGGAGGGGAGGGGAGGGAGGGGAGAAGAGAAGGGCAATCCCCAGGGAGGCCTCTGGCAAGCTCCTTCAGTCCCTGTCCTCATGCCCCCCCAACCACCCTCTCTCTAACTGTCCACCAAATGTGTACACTTGGCAACAGCGCTCCCGGGGGAGGTGCTGAGGCCTACACAGGAGATGTGGGTTCAAGTGCTCCAGCACCACCTCACGTCCAAACGCGGTGCTGCAGTCAGGGCCGGCGTCCCACAGGCCGGACAGATAGCCTGACAAGGCGCAGGGTCCCCCCATTCAGCCACCGTGGTCACAGGGCTGCTGTGTTCTCTTCTCCAGCCTAATGGCCAAGCAAGAAGGAAGGAGATTTGAGCACCGGAGTGGAGGGCAGACCCACGCAGGTGCCCCAGAGGCCGGGACCACACTGCAGGGCCTCGTCGGCGGGCGGCGGGTCTGCGTCGGCCTGAGCAAGAAGAAAGGCTCACATAGAAAGGCTGCCACCCTGTGTCCCCTCAAGGGAGTGTTGGGGCATCGGCCACAGGTCCTCCCGTGTCCCCAAGGAGGGAGGGAAACACTCCTGACTTCCTGAGAAGCCTGTGTCGGCATGCATGTGCAAAGCGAGCCCACTGGGCCCTGCGCACCCTCCAGAAGCTTCCACAAAACAGGAAACCCATGTAGGAGCAGAACAGAACGAAGAGGAGCCCCAGTTGCAGGGCTGGGTGCTGAGCTCGGTGCTGCATGATCGCCACCACCCTAGGAGGCAGACGCGCGAGACCCAATGTTTGGAGAAAAATAACCTGAAGCCCCTGCAGGGAGCCGGACGCTAGGCTGAGGCCGGTATCCTGGTCATCAATGTGCCCAGACGGCAAGGCACCCCTGCACCCTGGCAGACACACGAACACGCCCACCACAGTCCTGGCGGCCAGGGACGGGAGCAGCAGCACCCTCACGGGGCTGAGCAGGCCTCAGCTGGGGCCTGAGAGCACCATCTAGGGTGTCCTCCCGAGGACAGACACGCGCCAGCCACGCAGCAGGTGGGGCGAGCACCGCCCTCTGGCAGGTGTCCTGCCTCCGGGTCACCAGGTGTGGGCCGCCTGCTCTGGCTTCCGGTGAGCTTCACTGCCCAGGCCAGATCTTGTCGAAAAGGCCCTTCTTCTAGGCTGTCCGCTGCCAGACTCTGTAACCACGAAATTAACGCCTCTCCCACTGAACATGCACCCTCACGCTTCTTCATGCTCCCATGAGTGAGATCACGTGTGTGTGTGCACACTCGCATGCCCCAAGTCCCCCCGACACTCCCCACCAGGGCCTGCTCAGCACACAGCAGCACCGTGCCCAGGTTCACAGAGCCGCAGGGAGAGAGCACGCATGCAGAGGGCAGGGGCCACTCACACCCTGCCCGCCACCAGCCCAGACAGCAGCCTTCCTAGGTGCCGTCTGCTGGCAAGCGAGATACCGCTCCACTTAGGTTCAAAGCCAAACAGCCAGGTCCGCTGTCTGGCGGGTGCTGCACACCCCGCTCTGAGCCGCTGACCTGTCGCAGCGCGGAGCCGAGCCCAGGACAGAACAGGGTGGCAGGAGCCAGGGGAGGGGCACCCCGCCAGCTGGCAGGCAACTGGAAGCGCCAACTCATCCACCCCCACATCGGCCACGCCTGGGCCGACGGGAGGCCACTCCGGGGAGGGAGGGGCTGATGAAGGAGCGCACCAGGGGAGAGGGGACAAGCACCCGTCCCCCTCCCATCACTGCTGCACAGGCCCCCCCCAACCCGGACCAGGTGGCGTGAGGAGCCCCAGCTGAAGGAGACTGAGATGGAATGCCGCCGAGTGACGTGGCCTGACTCGAGTTTCAGGAAGACCCGTCCTGTGACTGTGGGACTCGGGGGGGGGGGGGGGGGGGGGGGGGGGGGGGGGGGGGGGGGGGGGGGGCGGGTAGTGCTGATAAGAGGCCGGCCGTGGGGACAAAGGCAGGGCTGGGTGAGTGGTCAGGAGCAACCGAGGGACCAGGGAGATGACACCAAGGAGCTAGTGTGAGAACGGAACCAAACAGCGGGGCACCGGCAGAGTCAGAGTCCGACGTGGTGCTGCAAACACACGTGTGCTGGGTGTCAGGGGGAGTGTGCCTGCCCCAGACCCCTGCCTCTGGACCAGCAGCTCAGGGAAGAAGCCCAGTTCGCACACTACGGCTGCGTCTGCCACAGCGCAGGCCGCATCCTGGAGGCCCGTGAGGCTCTGTGGACCTTCCTGAGTGCAGGAAGCCACACACTCACAGACGCTGGAGCCCGGGCCCACCTTTCCACACCACCGGGGGTCCCTCGGAGCCTCTGCCACCGCAAAGACCAGGTGCTCCTGATCTGGGCCCCGGAAGCCCGCTCCCAAAATGCAGTGGTGCCTGGCAGGTACGCTGCCTGCACTGAGTCTCACAGCCCCGGGGCAGACACAAACTCACCCAGGCCAAAGCCAGCTGGACGGTGAAGCTCGCGCAGCTGTCCCTGAACTGGGCCAGGGTGCACGCTCACCGACCACTCCCCAGACAGACACCGGGCCTACCTGCTGGTGATGGAGCTGTTCCTGTCCTTGAGGGCCAGTTCTCGCTGCTGCAGCTCCACGATGAACCTGGAAAGGTCTTCCGGGGCCCTGTGGGCCAAGAGCACACACTCAGCGTGGGAGTAGGGGGAGGGCCTGGTGGTGCGCCCACCCAGGGAGCCGCAGTGTGGCACTGCAGTGTGGCACTTCACTGCTCTCAGCCTGCCCCCACCTCAAACCAGGGCCTGCCACCCCCTGCGTCACTGGGAAAATGACCGCTGTAGGTAGGCCTTGTCTTATCTCACTTGCAGAAACAGGGTGCCCATGCAGATGCTGTGAAGTGCTGTTTGAAAAGAGCCCCTGGCGCAGGGGGAGGGGCTCCATGCACTTCAGTGTCTGCTCCCCCTTCACCCCCAGAACTCACAGCCACAGCAGCAGCCCCGGGAAAACAAGAGGTGCCCTCAGGAGCAACGCTCTGTGACTTTAGAGCTATTTGGGGTTAACCCTCTCAGCTCACGCTCACTGCTCAGGAAAGGGAGGGGACGAGCCAGGGCACCCTGCGACCCAGGGCTCTGTCCTGTCGGGAGGGAGCCGTGGTGATACTGCCCATACCTGCTGGGAGCCCCAGGTGTGAACGTGGAATCATGAAGGATTGTTTTTTTTAATATTTCATTTATTTTTAGAGAGAGGGGAAGGGAGAAAGAGAGGGAAACATCAATGTGTGGTTGTCTCTCGTGCGCCCCCTACTGGGGACCTGGTCCACAGCCCAGGCAAGTGCCCTGACTGGGAATTGGAACTGGTGACCCTTTGGTTCGCAGGCCAGCGCTCAATCCACGGAGCCACGCCAGCCGGGGCTCGAAGGGTTATTAAACAAGTGCAGCCTTCACCTTCCATGAAATCAACAACCAGAGGCCAAAGCACCTCCGACCAGCAGGAAGGGTGTTTATTTTCCAGAACCCTCCCGACCTGCTGTGTGGTCGGAGCTACTCAGGGGTGTTTTGACAGGATGCTCCCAGCGTCAGCTACCTGCTTGCAGCAGGAGGGACTAGGCAAGTGCCCTTCCAGCCCCGGAACAGCACAGGTGCGCCAATAGGAGGATCACCCCTCCTGAGGCTCGGCTGCCACCCAGCGTAAGGCGGTCAGAGGACCACAGGATCCCCTGGCCCTGGGACGGCAGGAGAGCGGCAGTTCCAGCTGCAGCCCCAGCCGTGGCATCTGCTGCCCAAAAGTTTGGCTGCAGCTGTGAAGCCCTTTAACTCCAGCTGGTGGGCCCCAAAAGGGGAGAAAGTTTCTTTGTTCCATCGGCAACGGGATTCTGACTCCACCTCAGCTGCTGCGTGCAGAACAGCGAGGGCCGGGGGGTCGGCACACAGGCCTGTCCCAAGGGAAGGGCAGGCAGCTCCAGCCCCAGCAGCAGCTACACTGAGTCCACTAACAGCAGAGGCCGGGCTCTTGCTGAAGCCCCGAGCGCCTGTGTGGTGGGCCGGAAAGATGGACCCGGGACTGCAGTCCCTGCAGTGAAGGAAACAGCAACAACCAGGAACCGATCAGCAACCAAGAGACCTCACGGTGGGGACTCGGCCTCCACCAGGACAGACAGCCTCCTTGCAGCACCTCAGAGTGACGGCTCCTCCCAGGCCCCCCCATCAGGACACCCCCGTGCATGGACCCCCTCCTCAGCGCCTGCGCTGGCCTCTGCGCCCTGGAGCCTCCTGCGCCAGTCCCAGCTCTGCCCTGGGCTGCTCGCAGCCTCGAGGCCCCAGCCCCAGCCCCAGGCCCAGGCTGCATGTGCCTGGGACTGCGGACCCAGGACCCCGGAGCCCTCTACCTGCCACACCGCCTCTCCCCACCCTGGGGAACCCCGCGCACCCCAGGCCAGGCTCCTGCCCACCCTCCTCCCCAAATCCTGCTCAGCCTGCTTCTCAGAGACGCAGCGGCTACCCTGCCAGTTCCCGGCCCAGCAAAAACGGACACACCAGGGCTCTCCCCACAGCCACTTCCGTCCACCGGCAGCCCTGTCAGAGCCATCCTCAAACCAGACCCCTGCCACCCGTCCCCTCCAGCTGCACCAGGACACCAGGACCCAGGCCGCCCTCCTTCCCAGGACCAGAGCAATGGCCACATGACCGGTCCCCTGATGTGGTGCTTGCCCCTCAGGAGCCTGCTCCCCGCCTGGCCGCCACGGGGCACCCCACAGTGCAAGTCAGGGCACACGCCTCCCCCTAACTCTTCAGTGCACCCCACCCCGAGGCCAGGGGAGAGCTGTGCGTCCTCGCTGACGCCGACCCCGGACTTAGGCCAGCTCGGGCCTCTAACCATCTCTCCCCGAAGCCTCACCCAGGAGGCCCCACGGCCAGCTCCCTCGTCTGCTCCTCCAGGCCTCCCTCCCTCACCCACGGCCTGTGGCTCTGCCCTGCACTGTTTCCCTTCACAGGAGGTCCCGCTTCTCAGATGCTATCAGCGTTACCTATTCATTCACTAATATCTGTGATCTTTCTGTGTCAACCAGAACGCACGCTCTGTAAAAGCAAGGAGCTGTTGACTCTTCCGCTTTCCCTGAGCCTGGAGAGCGCCTGGCACACCGGGAGGCTTTCAATACGAAACAACTGAGCAAAGAACTGACACCTTTCCAAACCAGGAGCTATCCAACCAAACTCCACCAGAGCTGGAGTCACCTCATGGGGTCACACGTTCAGCAGTCTGGTTAGCGAGGTCGTGCTGCACGCACGTGACGGAACCTGTTTAGGATGGAGGGGACCGACGTTCTTACGTGAGTACGCCACGCCACCACCTCCAGAAAGAATCGGGGAGCGAGCGAGTGTGGTGGCACCGGCCCGTCCCAGCACGCAAGTGCCCAGAAGAAGAGATGAGACAAGTCAGGGGCCTCCTGCTGGACGGAAGCGCCTGGCAGGGCGCCTTGGTAAAGGGCTTTGATACTTGTGCTGAGGAAAGATAATGCCTACTCGGGAAATGATTTTCCCAAAGCGCCACAGACTTGCAGCACAGAACCAAACGGCACGCACGCCCCCTCAGAAGAAAGCCACCCCCACGAGGAGTCAGCGCGCGGAAACCACACTTGGCCCATTTGCAGTCACACGGCAGCCCCAGAGGACGGCTGTGTGTCACAGTAAGCCACCTGTCTCATGAGTGGGGAAAACACACCAGTAAAAGGCTTCCTGTGTGAAGTAATCAGCACCGGGAACTGACCCCAGGAGTTGGCAGAAGCAGGGAATAAAGTCTTTATACATCAAACGTGTTAACTTAAAATATTACAATATACAATCATTCCCCTGCACACTTCTGTGAGTCCACTAATTTGAGCTTCATCTTATACTTTTTGCATAAACCACAAAACGTAATCCATAATTTTAACTGTTTCTTTAAAACGTCACAACTTTTCTAATCTTTTACAATCAACTGCCTTATTCAACAGCAATCTTTTGGCAATTTTCCTCCGAGACTTTCCGAGGACTGGACTTTGTTCTCACAGAAACACTGCTTTCTTCCCACATCCAGTCTCCATCAGCCTCCGTAATGTGTAATTAAGTTACGTGATTACCGGGAGAAGTGACACTGGCAGGAAAGGCCCGTTTCGGGTGGACGGCTGTGCCTCCCGGAGCGGGGCTGAGCGAGCGCCTCGGCGCAGTGGTGAACCCGGCATGATGAACGCAGAGGGGCACCTGGTTTTGGAGGTGGGGGGCCGGGGGTGAAGCCAGGGGAGACCCACAGCTTTCGAAGGAGCTGTCCTCCTCGACGTGCGGGTGGGACACAAGAGGCACAGGGGCTCGAGGTGCCCTTTTCTACACAAGCTGCGTTTCAAACTCTCACAGCCAGGAGCAGCCTGCAACCGAAGGCCCCTCTCCAAGTCTCCACAGCACAGGGAGGGGTGAGGCAGCTAGGAATGGACGGGCGGAGGCCAGGGCCCGGAGAGCAACAAGCCCCGTCTCTTAGGAGGAGAGGCCGGGCCCCAGGCCTGCAGCTGCAAGCCCTCCATGGTCAGGCTGGGACCGGCAGTGGCAGGGCCAGGGCTTGCTGGAGGCAGGTACGCCCACAGCCCACTGGCAAGACGAGCCTGCGACGAACCAGTTCCATCTGCGGTCAGTGGCTGGAGAACTCCGCGCTCCTCGGCGGGAGAGGAGGCCCTGCAGTCTGGCCGTGCCGGCCTCGGTCAGGGCTGCTGGCACACAAGGTCGGCACGGCCACAGCTCTGTCTCACACGCTGAGACCTGCATGTAGATGGCCGTGATCAGCGGCACTGGCTTGACCGCGCCCATCCAGGGACCCCAGAGCTGCTGCCGCCCTGCCGCAAGCCTGGGACAGGCATCCAGCCCAGCCTAATGAAGGCCAGCTCTCACCCGGCTGTCCACCAGCCAGCAACTCGGCTTAACCGTTTCAGGGAAACGGATCACATGGGTCCCCCGACACATGTAAATAAAGTGAAGAAACTTCACATTTACAGTTGCTGCCTTCAAACTCTTTCTACCAGCACAGGCAGGATTATAAGGACTTCAAAGCAGCCTGGGTTCCAATTAGGCCGTGTGGCCACCTCAGGGATGCTAGAATATTCTTCTGATTAACAAGAGGCGCTCTTTGAACCACTGTAAGCTAAAAAAAGCTCTCGGAACCTTTCCAACAAACACCACCACCCCTCGCCCTGCTCCCTCACTCTCTGGAAGAGCTGATCTTTTTTCAACGCTTCCCACGTTCTGAAGGCCGGCTGGCCCACGGCCCCGAACACGACTTGGGCCAGGAGCTCCGACCCCGAGCCGTGGGCCTGGGTGCACGCGGGCACAGCGGTCAGCTTCCAGGAAGTGAGGGCACGACGGCTGGTGTGGGCTTGCGAGCCGAGGGGCGGCCGAGGCTCACTCCCTCCAGTCCACACTGAGGCTTCAGAGGTGCTTTCGACGGCTCTGCTCTTGGCCATGACTCTCCGTGCTCGAGAGTCGGGAAAGCCCTCCGATGATAAACTGAGTGCTGCCCCCGGCTCCCCGATCCGCCCAGCTGACCTACCAGGAGCCCTCCAGGAGAGGCAGCAGTGGGCTCAGCACCCCTGTTGGAGGGGATGCAGGGACAGAGGCCTGTTCGGGCACAGACACCCCAAGAAGGCAGCCTTCACTGCGACATGCTCACAGCCCCGTGCAGCACCCCAGGGAGACACGGCAGGCCCGTGGGAGAGCAGGCCAGGGGGCCCTTTCAGACCCAGGCTCAGGGAGCAAGCGCCCTCATCCCGTCCCAGGACGCTGTTCCCTGGGGAGACAGGAACCCCGTGGGAGAAGCTGAGGGAGGGGAGCTTCCAGGCAGAGCGTGGAAGGAGGAGGGGCCCTGGGCAGAGACACACCGGGAGCTCTGGGACCCTCAAGATGGAGCGAGAGTCCAGAGTACAGAGGGGCCAGGCTGCGCAGGCCGGGGCCACGGCACAGACTTCGGGTTCCCTCTACGTGGGGCATCAGGCCACGGGGGGGGGGGGGACTTAAACAGGGCAGGACGTGGTTGTGTGCGCTGACTTGCTCTAAAACTGCGTTTTCAAAGGAGATGTGTCCCTAGTGCTTCCCCTGGTGCTATTCCCCACAGGAGGACTAGACCCAACCTCCGGACGTCTCAACAGCAGGGCCGAGGCCAGGACATCAGGCACAGGCCCCCAGCAGCCAGGACAAAGGATGCCACACCAGTGCTTCCAGGGACGTGCGCCGAGGTTTATGACACGGAACAGAAGGCCACAGGCCCCCACACACAGAAGCAGTTTTTAGCCCATAGAGCGATGTGGAAAATCTAGAAACAGGAGTCCCTTAGGAACAGCTGCCTCCCAGTGGGGGACCGTGGGAAACTGTTCCCTCGTCTTAGTTACCTGCTTTTACTATGTGCTTTGTGACGGACACTACTTGCGAAAGGAAGTGAGGAACAAAGTTCCACAGCCACCTGCTCCGCTGGCCAAGAGAAACGGATCCTGCCGAACGGAAGCTGTACCTGAGGATGGAAACGCCCGGCGGGCAGATGGCACGGAGGCTGGGGGGACCGGCCCTTTGCTCCCAGCAGGCCAGGCTGCCACCCCACGACCACAGCACAGGATCCCCACCGCATCAGGCCACAAGGACACAGAGCAACCAGCAGCTGGCACCAGGGCCAAAGTGGGGTGGGGCCCACGGAAGGCTCACGACCATGACTAGCACTAGAAAGAGTTCGGGCTGCCCGCCACCGTCACAGCCCAGGGACAGAGGCACACGGCGGGTCCAGCCCTGACCTTGGCTCTGCTCTGACCCTGCAAAGGGCCCCAGGGGCAGCTGCCCCCAGCACACTTGAGCCCAGAGCAGGGCGGTCTCAGAGCTCATGCAGAAAGGATGTGCCAGCCGCCCCGAGCGCCTGGCCCTCGGGGCACAGCCACAGGACGCAGCCCCAGGGGGCAGCAGCCTTCAGAAAGGGGCTCAGACACACCAGCAGGCTCGACGTCCCTGTGCACACACTTCTGGTCAAGAGGACGGGCTCAGACTTCTGCTAACTTGGGATCTCACAGACAGGATGACACAGGACTAATACCAGACACCGATTCTCCAGCACCAAAGTGAGTGCCCGTTCGGCACCCACCACCCTTGGCGCATCAACGTCAGTGATCGGCTCAAACCCACCAAGACCAGCCTCATTCTGCAGTGAAAACGGTCTTCCCTGGAAGCTGTTATGAGCACAAAGAGCAAGGCAAAGCGGAAAATGTCAGTGAGCAAAGAGAAGACGGCGTGGCGTCCTGTCTGGCCTGCCCATCAAGGCAGTTTCTAAGCCTCCTTGTCTTCAGCCTGGTCTAACAGTTGTGGCACATGGCAGAAAACTGGGAGTCCTGCAAACAAGCCGCATCCACGACAACAGAGGCCCCGCCCTCCGGAAGGCAGCTCCTGCTCGCTGGTCCTGCACTGGTCCAGCTTGGCCCCCAACCGTAAACACGTAAACACGGGCACTTACGCCCCCTTGTGCCAGCGGGAAGACCTCACTAGCTCCTTCACTAGGTGCCGAGCTAACTTTGATGCCTCCGGGTGAGCAGAGAGCCTCTACCCCCAAAACTACAAAAGGCTGCTGCGGAAGCGGAGTGGAGGCGCACCATGGCTGGAAGGGTCAGCGTCACTCCGCTGCCAACCACCTCCAAACTGACCTACAAACTCAATGCAGAAGTCGATAAAAACCGCAGCAGCTTCCTGCAGACACTGCTGGCCTAGCTCTGAAGTACGCAGTACAGGAAGCAAGAGAACAGCCTCTGACAGCTCGGCAACCTTCACCAAACGAATGCGGACGACTTGGGTGCCAGACTCGACACTTCCCGCAGAGCCGCGACGTGAGGCCAGGCGCGCGTCAGGGGCCGGGACATGGCCCCGCAACAGACCACCACCACGCACGTGTATCTGACCACAGTGACAAAAACGGTCAAAGGGAGAAGAGGAACTCTGCCAAAAACAGTGCTAAGACTCGATCAAAGTGGAGATTCAAGGAGGGACCGTGACTCCAGCCTCAGACAGACCATGAGGCAGACCGTGAAACGGGTGAAACAAGGAGATGGGAGCTCTCAGGAGAACACAGGGAATTCATGGGCAACCCTGGGCTGGGAGAGGGCTCCTTGAAGCACAAAGCCCACTAGCCACAAACGGAGGAGTCGACGACCCCGATTTCACCAAGACCGAAATACACCACCAAGCCCTACCCCGGTGGGTTGGGGCGTTGCCCCTGAGCACCAAGAGGTAGCGATTTGATCACAGGTCGGGGCGCACACCAGAGGCAACCGACCGATGTTCCTCTCTCTCCCATCAGGAAACGTGCCCTAGGGGGAGAATTAAAAAATACATACACCATCAAAACTTAATGGCCACGGTTAACTTATCACGGATAATTTTCGTGTGGAAGGTCTGAGGCAGTTTTGTAAGAACAGTGACAGATGAGGACATCAGGTGGCTCCTGTGAGGCACAGAACAAAGGCGCACGCAGTTCACAAAGCCCACCGACCACAGTGGGGCAGTCCTCCTCTTTTTCTCTTTTTTTAAGATTTTTTTTAAGATTTTTTTTTTTTTTTTTTTTTTAGAGAGACGGGAAGGGAAGGAAAAAGAGAGGGAGAGAAACATCAATGTGTGGCTGCCTCTCACACACCCCCCACTGGGGACCTGGCCCACAGCCCAGGCCTGTGCCCTGACTGGGAATCGAACTGGCAACCCTTTGGTTCACAGCCCGCTCTCAATCCATTGAGCCACACCAGCCAGGGCTCTTTTTTTTTAATATTTTATTTATTTACTTTAGAGACAGGGGAAGGGAGAAAGAGAGGGAGAGAAACATCAGTGTGTGCTTGTCTCTCACACGCCCCCTACTGGGGACCAGGCCTGCAACCCAGGCATGTGCCCTGACCAGGAATCGAACCAGCGACCCTTTGGTTCACAGGCCAGCACCGAATCCACTGAGCCACACCAGCCAGGGCCCATTTCCTTTAGGAAAAAAACCACAGCTCGCTGCCACTACTAAAAACAGAATGCTAGAAACAGAATACTGTCATTGGTTTCCAAAGCCCATCAGTGCAAAAACAATAAAAGCGAGACACTCCGTGGGTCAGGTCAGGACTGGAGTCCACGAGTTACCTCGGGGTGAGTGCTGCAGCCGCAAGTGCCACCGGTGAGTGTTCCCCGGGCAAACGGGAAGAGAGTTAAGAAAATAGCAGGGTTTGGGTCTTTTCCTTTTCCTTTTTAAGTGCAAAGGACAAAGATTAAAAACATCATGTCAACGCCCTGGCCAGGCAGCTCAGTTAGTTAGAGCATCGTCCTGACACACCAAGGCTGCAGGTTCGATCCCCGGTCGGAGCACAGACAGGAGTCAAGCACTGACGCATCGGAAAGTGGGACAGTGAATCGATGTTCGTCTCTCTCTCTTTCAAAAAAAATCAATAAAAACATCACATCCATGGCCGTGGAAACAATGGAAGTGTGTGCTGACAGGGAAGCAGCCGAGTAAAGCGTGTGTGCTCACTCCTGCGACGCAGCAGCAGAGAGCTAGTGAAACAAACACCGGAGCTCCCGCCGGAGCCGGTCCTGGGAGAACAGACCACGGGGAACAGCACAGGTGTGCGAGGTCACGCTGCGCACAGGCAGCGCCCACAACCGTAACAACTGTTTACGAGGGCGGACACCATATTGTCAACGTTGATTAATTCTGGGACTGGGTAGAACTCGAAAAAGCAGAGATACAAGGAACTGTCTCGTAAACCTTCCAGTGCCTGAGTTTTTTCCAGTGCGTTTTCATATTACTCCCGAACACTGCTGTTGAAAGGCAGGTCACAGAATTGCGTGGTGGCACTGGAGTTTAAGCCCCGCGCACGAGACACCGCCTCCTGCCCCGAAGGACTGCCCACCAGGGCCAGCCCAGGAGGCCTGCAGAGACCCTCCCAGGCTGGGAGGAGCACACCTGGCTTCGGATAAAGCTGAGCTCCTGGCTGCCAGCTCTCTCTGGTTCTAGCTGTGGCGGCTGCGGCACTGAAGGTTCAACAGCAGTGCTGGGGGGGTGAGACACCTCGTGAGCCACTCTGGGGCACCGACGGCACACACGGTGGCCTCACTCTTCATGCTCACGCACTGCGGCTCGCAGACAGAGGCCACTTCGCTGCAGAACGCCCTGGATGGAACAGGAAGAGACGCCGTCGCCGCCCTGCTCTGTGAGCAGGACAGGAAGCACTCGCGAAAGGCCCTGGTGGCCTGCAACGGCCATCTGTCTGTCCGTCCGTCTGTCCAGAGGAAGAGCACTTCTGGGTTCGAGCTATGAGCTGCCTTTTATGGAAAAACATCTTTACTTGAAAAAATGACAAGCGACAGCTACTCAGACCTGGGCATGTGGTAGACAGTTTCTCAAAAATGAATCAAACTGCAAAGAAAACAACCAAGAATGTTTTTATCACCAGTGATAGTCTCAAACTTTCAAACACAAATTAAATCTTCAAAAATGTAGATCTGCCACTATCAACTTGACAGATCCCTAAGAGTAAAAGACTTTTCGGCAACCGGTGGGGAGCTGGTGCGTGCGATGCCCTCCACAGAGACGCGGTGACGCTAAGAAGATGCACGTCGGTCAGTGGGCCACACTTTTCAAATGACCCGTGCCATTCAGCTACTTCAAATGGCCATCACAAAACCACGCACGGATAAAGAGGCCATTCCAAGTGCAAGAGACCAATTACTTTAAGGTAACAGCCTGACCACGTCGTTGACAGGGCTTCGAGTTCACATGACAGTTAACCTCCAAGAACCTACCACTTGCAGAAAACGGAGCACGGCTGAGATGTCATTACCACCCCAAGTAACCCACAGATTCGATGCCACCCTATCAAAGCCCTAGTGCTGCTTCCAGCAGACAGAGAAGACCCCACTGCAAAATGGGTGTGGAGCCTCAAGGGACCAGAACAGCCGAAGCAACCTTGGAAAATGTGGTCAAAGTGTGTGAATTCACCTTTTTACATAAAAACTTCTTACAGAACCACAGAGGTCAGAACGATGTGGTGCCGGCGTGCAGACAGGCGTGCAGACGGGCCGGCAGAGCCGACAAGGGGGCCCAGGGATGAACCGCAGCTTGCACAGGCAAATGATCTGCCACAAGGGCACCAAGACCTTTGCCGGGGAGAGGCCAATCTTTCCCACGGGCAGTGCTGAGCAAACTGGTGTCCACATGCAGAAGGCAGTGGGACCCTCACCTCACACCGTGTGCAAACACTAACTCGAAACGGACCGAAACCTAAACGCAAGAGCCAAGACTGCAGAGCTCCTGGAAGAAACCCTCGGGGAGGGAAGCTTCCTGACACAGGACTGGCAATGTCTCTTGGCTGTGACACAAAGCACAGGCAACTGAAGAAAAACAGGTAAGCTGCACTTCACCAAAATTACACTTTTCTGCAAAGGACTCTACCAGGTGAGTGAAAAGGCAAGCCACGAAACGGGAGGGAATATCTGAAAATCACGTATCTGACAAGGGTCACAGGCATCCAGAACATACTGAAAACTCTCATAACTCAACATCAAGAAAACAATCTGACTAAAAAAGGGCAAAAGACTTCAATAGACATTTCTCCAAAGAAACTACACGAAGGCCCCACAAGCACATGGAATGACGCTCAGGGTCACTGACTGGGGAACTGGGGATCCAAACCCCCGCGAGGCGCCACCACGCACCCGCCCGCAGAGATGCCTGCGGTGAAGAAACCAAACACCAGAAGAGCAGGTGTCAGCGAAGGTAGGAGAGAAAGGAAGCCCTGCGCGCACTGGTGGGGGACCGATGGCGCGGCCACGAGGAAGGCGGCATGGTGACGGCCGCAAACGTTCAACACGAAGCCAGCGCAGCAGCCAGGGGTCCCCTGCGGTCGGTGTCCGGGAGAAGCAGAGCAGGGTCTGCGAGGGGCGCCTGCACACCCAGGTCCGGGCAGCTCTGTTCACAGTGCCCGAAGGGTGGGAGCAACCTGAGTGTCCCTTGTCATATAAACAGATAAACAGATCATGGTACGGTGGGTCACTCTTTCCTTTGGAAAGGAAGGACGTTCTGACACAGGGTACAATGTGGACGAATCTCAAGGACAGCTGCGAAGTGAAATGAGCCACCCGCCAACGGCAAGTATTGTGTGATGTCACTTTTGTGAGGACCTAGAGGGGTCCGACTCACAGAGACAGAGAGTAAAAGGGTGGGGGCCGGGGATGGCAGGTGGGGGTTGCTGTTTAGTGGGGAAGGATCCCCATTCGGGAAGGGGAGAGCATTCTGAAGACGGCGACGGCCACACAACACGAATGGACTTACTACCACTGAACTGCGCACTTAAAGATGTTTAAAACAGTAATTTTATGTGATGCAGTTTATCACAGTAAGAATGGAAACTACAACTTGTTTTAAAATAGTGACAAAGACTATCCACAATTATCTGGAAAGCCTACTAAAAATAGGTTTCCACTGGCCATGGGAAAACAGACATTTGCATATGCCGCGGTAGGAAAGGAAGCCGGCTGCTGAGAGTTTTCCCACAGCTAACCAAAGTGCACACACACCCACACACACACACTCACACACACCAGTCCTCTCTGGCGTGGCAAGCGCATTCTAAGAACGCCCCCTGAAGACACACCACCAGCAACAGGCAGATGAACGTGAACACCGCAGCAGTGTCTGTCCTGGTAAAACGTCTGATGCTGCCTAAGATCGAAGCAGAGAGAGAGACACCTACAAAAACCTATCGTGGTGAGATTTCCAAGAGAGATTAAGTGGAAAAAGCCCAAGCGCCAAACGGTGCACGTAGTATGCTGCCTTTTGTTTGAGAAAAGGGAACAAACACACACATTTCTGTTTATCTTCACAAAACAAAAAACAGAGAGGAGAAATGAGAAAAAATTAAGATCGGTTACCTCCGAGGGAAGGGAGCAGAGAGACATGGAATGCAGACACTGCCTCGGGTTGTGCCTTCTGCACTGTTCCAGCACCCCGAACCGCATCAGCGCTCTCTGGAGCCTGGACGTACTAAAGTCAGTGACTCAGAGCGGGAGTAAAGACAGCCAAGAGTGAGCCGAGAACGCACAGCCCTCGTCACCTCACAGGAGCAGCACGGCCAAGCAGAGGCGGCGAGGGGAGGTAGAGCCGAGGAGGAACCGGTGGGCAGATGGCTGTGCCCACTCAACACGTCGAACTGTGGTAAAATCCTCTAAAAAGAAAACTCCAGGCCCAGGCGGCATCACTGGTGACCCCACCAAACATCTGAGGAAGGGACGGTGCCCCCAGCACAGACTCGCCCAAGAAACGAGACTCGGAGAACCTGGCGCACTGGCCCCGCCCCGACGACAGACCAGGCGAAGGTGTCGCACGAGGGGTCCGCAGAGCGGCCCTGCGCGTGACCACAGTGGGGACACACTCAAGTGCCAGCACGTCTCGTCCACCACGTGAAGCGAGAGCGCATGGTGACCACAGGGGATGTTGCCCCAGGAATGCAAGGTTGGTTAGCACGGGCAGGGGGTGGGGGATCAATCAACATACCAGCAACAGACTATTGAAGAAAAACCTTACCATCACCCCAATAATGCAGAAAAAGCATCTGAAAATGTTCAAACCTTGCTCGTGATTCTTTCTTCACCTCTTCACAGAGAAGACTGAAAGGATACGCTCGGCACCTCCCAGACCCAACACTGACATCAGAGCCAAGGCTTCCAGTCTCCCCGGAGGACGCACGAGGGCCAGGACAGGGACCAGGAGGGAGGCGAGGCCAGGAGGGCCACTCCCACCACCCCACCCTAAAACCCTGGGTGGGGGGGGTCTTAGCCAGTGCACTGAGGCAGGGAAGGGAGATTAAACTGGTGAGTGAGTGAACAGAACAGAGAGCACATGGGAAGAACTGAAGCCCACTCCAAAATTTTTATGAAAATACCAAGTAACTAAAAGAGCCAAAACGATTTTTTTAAGAAAAACGTGGGAAGGCTTCCTACCTTATTTTAGAAGTTGTAACAAGTTTCCAGCAGCCCTGACACCACTCGACTAGCAAAGCAGCAGACCCACGGGTCCCAGCAAAAAGCAGCACAGTGACCGACTCCTGCACGTAAGGTCGACTGAGGTCCATCACAAGTGCCAAAGTGATTCAAAGGAGAAAAGACTACTTTCAGCAAAAAGGCATCTGTATTTTAAAAAATTTTAAAGTGAGTCTCCACTATTACCACACCACATACAAAAACGGACACAAAAGCAGGTTACCTACAAAGTTTCTAAAAGCTTGAGCTAGGCAGACACAAAAAGCACAAATCACAAAAGAAAAGAATTGACAAATCAGGCTTAAAATTAAAACATTTTACTTTTCAAAGACACTGCTAAAAATGAAAAGGCAAGCGACACTCCGGAAGGAAATACCACACACCTAGCAATCTGCACAAGGACATACACCCAGCTCTCACGGCTCCGTACCAGGATGACACCAGCCCCATCTAAAGATGGCAGAGACCCTGAGAAGACCCTTCCCAAAAGGAAGCGCGGGGGCACGAGACAAGCACGTGCAGGGGAAGACGGGTGACATCACTGGTCCCTGGGAAGCAGGCTGCAGACCAGAGAGACACCACCGCCCACCCACGGACGGGCACAGCTCAAACAAGAAGGGCGGGTAGTGGCTGCCCGGGTGGGACCCACTACCAAGGACCAGCATCCACCCACTGCCTCTCCTGACCGTGGATTCTGGGAAGGCGGGCCGCCATGCTGTGCGGCGCTGTGGGGAACCCCTGCAGCAGGACAGAGGGGCTGTGTCCCGGGGCTCCCTAAGGAGTCGGACCAGGCAGTGGGAAGCACCCTTTCCGGAGCACGGTGTTTCCCAAAGAACGAGCAGGTGGTCCTCTGACAGCCCCTCGTTTACTTCCGGGGGTTAAAAAGAGCCCGTCTGTCTGCACTTTTAGAAACAGCAATGTAACCCAGAACCAGGTGCGGGCAGCTTAGTAACTACGAGCCCACAGCTGGGGCCCGAAGGGGAGGCCCCAGAGGCCACAACCTTTGCTCCCTCTCCCTCTCAGAGCCCGGAGCTCAGACCATGGGGAGCCGGCTCCGGCGATCGCAGGTACCCCCAAAAAGGCCATCGGCTACCCAAACTGGTCACACAGCCAAGTGCAGAATGGGAAGAGCTGAGTGCAGACTCCCTGGGGGCTGACCCTCCAGGGAGTGGGGTCCGCAGCGAACTCCTCCTAAGGAGGGTGAGAAGGGCACACCCCAAGGAAACTAAAGAAAAGGACGTCATTAATAAATTTATTTCCACTTTCTTTTCAATGGTGCTGAAAAGCATATGCAAATCCAGCCGTAATTAGGTTTAAAAATTCCATTTCATGGAACAATCAGACTTCAAAAAACTCAATTTTAGTTTTAATCAGATTTTAACAAGGATATGAAGTCCATTTCGTTTAGAAAGGGGGGAAACTGTGAATTTAACACAAAATGTATTCAAGCTTAGCCCTGGGAGATAATTAAATAAAATTAATTTGGCAAGAGCTGTCAGCAAATGAAAGCACTCCAACCCGTGGCTGCACCCGACGGGAACAAAGGTGCCCAGACTGTACGAAGAGACCCAGGGCTCGGCGCCCACAGGAAGTGGCTCCAGCTCATGCAGTGGGGACAGGACTCTGAGGCGCAGCCCGCAGTCAGGAAGCCATGCAGCCTGGGAGAAGAGCTGCTGGGACGGACAAGGCTCACCCCCTGGAGGGGGAGGCCCACAGATGTCATGTCCCAGCTCCCGCACAGGCAGCTGGAGCCCGGTCCCAGCCAGTCCCCTCCATGGCGTAGCCATCACAGGGATGAGACAAGGCACCCCAGCTGCGCTCTGCTAGCCTGCCACCTCACAGGGAGGTGGGAAGACCGTCTTCCCTCCCAGAGGGGTTCCCCAACCCTCTGGCCCTGACCCCCAAGTGTGGAACACAGCAGTGTGGGACCACACTCCTCTTGTTCTCGGGGGTGTCTCCAACCAGTGTCTGCCACACTGTCCTCGCTCAGCAAACATCTGCTAAATGGAACAAACAGGGTCACAGCACCTGTTTCTGGGAGCTCTCAGCTTCCGGAAAGAAGGCAAAACAGAAAGGAGCGTTTCTCACCCTGGGAGCACGCTGGGAAGGGCCTGCCCTCCTGAATTCCTCCCGCGGGAGCTGGGCATCGCTCTGATGCCTCTGGCCCGCAGTGAGACTCCCACACAATGGCAAGCCCGGCAAGACGGGCGCTGCCCCCAAGCCTCGGACACCCGGCCGAGCACTGGCCACTGCCAGGAATGACCCTCGAACGAGGTCCGTCCCGTGGCCAGACTCTTCCAAACCGGAGGACGAGAGAACGTGATGGCCGTCGCCCCGAGTGTGCAGAAAGCCCCACGGAAGACTCGAGGTGGGGGGACGAGAGCAGGCAGGCCAGCCCTGAGCCCTGCACAGGGGTCGGCACGCCTCCTATGTAGGCGTGGAAGCCACGTCCGACCAGAACCCGGCTCCTCGCTCGCTCACATCTCGTCTGCGGCAGCTTCCCCACAGCGAGAGCCCACGGCCCTGGCTCTGTCCGAGCCGCCTCGCTTCCAGCGCGGAACGTCCTGCTGCCAGGCCAACAGGAGGGTGCTGGTCGCCCTGGCTGGGCCACAAAGGCAGAGCTGAGCCTGGCAGCAGAGCTCTCGCAGGGCACAGAGCCCCGAGCACTCGCTGCGGGACTCTCGACAGAGAGCTCCTGCCAGCCTCTACCCCGCGTCTGCCCCACGGCAGGGTCCCTGCTCAGTCCAAGGGAAAATCGGCCGCCTTACGTGGGCAAGCGAGAGAAGTGTCGGTGGCCCAAGCGCTCATTCGTTTGTCTCCGTACGATGGCTCCATGGCGCTTAGTTGTCTTTGACTTCATTCAGAACAGTCGTGTTAGATTGCACGTGGCAGCTGTCCTGTGGTGCTTGTGTTTAGAGAACCAAAGTCCGCGAACTCTGGGACAGTCACTTTAATACTGAAGACGGAAGAAGACACACAACGTTTTCAGCATATCATGCTTTATTTCAAGAAAGGTAAAAGTGCAGCTGAAATGCAAAAACAAGCAGCTCTGTGCAGAGTGCGGAGAAGGTGCTGTGACTGCTCAGACGTGCCAGAAGTGGGGTGCCGGGTCTCCTGGAACCACTGACGTTTTGGTCAAATAATCCTCTGCCGTGGGGCTGTCACGCATGGGAAGACGGTTAGCAGCACCCCGGCCTCTGCCCACTGGAAGCCAAGAGCGGGAGAGAGCCAAGACACCGAAAACACACCCAAACCAGTGAAGTCAGGGTGAGGATGAGAAACGTGTCTTCCTTTCGGAAGAAGACCACACGTCCTCTCCAGCCAAACCAACAACGTCGGTTACAGCAGGTCTTCGCACCGAGACGCAAGGTTCGAGCACCTGGTAGCGACCCCTACTGGGCTGTCTGTGACACTGCGGCTAAGCTCTAGTAAACAACAGCGATGCCCAAATCACCAGAAATACCAGTAACAGCTACCAGTGACTCTTCTCAAACAAATCTAGTTTTCCAATAGAAGTCCATTTAAAACCTGAGCTTTGACTCAAAGGAGCCTACTCTCAGGCCAGCACGCTACAACTTACCTATCACAAAAGACGAGGGTCACTGCATTTTCTCACTACCACCCTCGCAAAAAAGAACACTCCCAAGACCTAACTGCAGTGCGCTCAGGCAACTCCGAGAAGCAGAAGCCAGAGGAGCAGACGGGAAAACAGAACAGTGTGTCTAGGCACCTTGCACAGACTCATGAACATAAACGGCTCCTCCCAGTCCAGAAGCAGACAAACAGCCGTGCTCTGAAAAACTCCACGAGGTAGAAGCCGCCTGCGGCAACCCCTCCACCCGCCCGCCCCACTGTGGGAGGACTGTTTGCTTCCGCGAAACTGAAGAGTAGTTTGCACGTAATAAAAAATTAATTGCTAATCTTCTAGCTCAGCCACCTCCGCGAACAAGGCAGTATTGTGTTGCTGCCTCAGAAGTCCAATCTCCCTCTCCCAAGTAATGAGGGTCTCACTCTGTGTGGCAGAGCCCCCGCCCCCGCCCCCGCCGGAGAGCAAACCCGAGAGGCTGCGGAGGGCACTCAACCCAAGCAAGGGCAGGGAGCTGTCAGTCTCAGAGAGCTGCCGGCTGCCGGCAGGATTCACGCCCACGGACGCGCCCGGTGCCACAGGGGTGAATGGACGGGCGCAGCCCCAGCAGAGGCCTGTGAGCGCCAGCCGCGGGATCCAGCTGCACGGTACCATGTGGCTGGTCAGATGGATGGTGCTCACAGAGGGCCGAGCCCACCATGTGCCGGGACCAGCCAAGCCATCCCACGAGGGCACCACGAGCCCACTGGATGACCTTGGCCACTGAGCCCCTCTTGAAGCCTCTGGTCCCTCCTCCGCCCGGTGGAGGGAACTCCCTGCTTCGTCCACAGAGGTAGGAGGAAGGATGGGCGAGACTCCGAGCATGAACAGGTCTTGCCAGCTCCGGAGCGATTCTCCGGGATGACCACGTCCTGGGACGGAGTGGTCTGTCGGCCAGGTAAGGGCCTCTCCAGAGCAGGGGCTGGCCTTCACCAAGCAAGCTCTGCAGCCACTCATCAGCCACCACTGCCCAGAGCAGAGCCACGCCTGGCCATCTGCCCACCGCCACTATTTAGATCAGCAAAGAGAAGCCGAGGCCTGTGTCCAGCACAGTGGGACGCGCCCACCCCACCTGCAGCCGCAACTGCAGCCTCCGGAGCCTTATTGTTAGCGTGGTTCCCGCTCCGCTGTCGCTGGTGAGACTGTCAGTCTGCGCACGGTGAGGCCAGGAGCTGCGCTGCAGTGCCCCGCATCCCCAGAGCCAGCCTGAGGTCCGGCCAACGGCCGGTCCTCAAATCAGTGAGCAAGAAATGAATACAGGAGGGCCGTTTCCCCAACCACTGCTCTGCCCACAGATGCCTGGGGTCAGCAGGGCACAGGTGACTCTCCCTTAGAGCAGACGGATGAACAGGCCTGGAAGTGCCTGGCCTTGTGCTCAGATGCCCTCCCCAACCTGAGGGCCCCCAGGGAGGCAGAGCCGCCACCTGTGCACGCTCTGATCACCCCCACAGCCTGACCGCCACGCCCCACCCTCTGCTCACAGGCACTGCCCAAACCTGACAGGGCACCTGCGTCTAGTGGGGACATCACCAGCCCTGCCCTGGGCCACCCGGCTCAGAACCCCGCAGCGAGCCAGATGGCACATGGACTCCTGCAGGGGGAGGGGGCCTGAGGAGGGGAGAGGCCCAGCTCCTCAGCGTGACTCAACCCCAGCAGAATCTGCTCCTGCCCCTTCTCGACTCTGCCATCCATCCCATGCTCTCCGGCTAGAACCACCTGGAACTATGTGACATCTCTAAGCATGAGCAGTCCCCCTGGCTATGTGTGTTTGCGCAAGCCACTTCCCCTGCCTGGCACATGCTCCCAGCCTGGAACAGGTCAAGCACCATCTGTGGCAGGAGCCACGCCCGACATATCTGCACACTGACCGGCCCCACCAGGTCTGAGTTCTCAAAACCGGCCCTGCTCACCGAGAGACACGTCCAGTGCAGACCAGTGAACAGGAACTGCACTCCTGCTGGCGTCAGGGGGGCCAGCTCCCACCCCACCGCTGAGGGACCCCTGCCCCAGACAGGAAGAGAGGCACTCTCCACCCTCCACGCTCCTACTCCACCCCGCAGCACTCCCCTCCCCTCCGTGATGGCAGGACCACTCCTCTGCCTTCTGGGTTTCTGCGCATCTTCGCTGGTCCTGAACAAGCCTATGTTGCTGGAGAAAGAGCTGGCTCCTCGACTGTTTAAGGCCGACAACCCCTGGCACCCGGCATATCCATGGCCCAGGAACATCCACACACCTCAAGGGAGCAGCACAGGAGGTAGGAAGCCGCGGAGGCCTGGCTTAGCCCACTGCCACTCTGAGGGGACCCCCGCCACAGCCCCGCTGCGCACAGAGCTGGCGCCCTCTTCCATCAGCAGCCTCGGGGGCACTCTGCTCCTTCTCTCCAGGGCTCCCCAGCTGAAAGGCTGGGCCCATTAAACAGTGCATCAACTCTGGTCCCTCCTGCCGGCGGCCACACCCAGCAGGACACCTGCAGGGAGCGCTGTTCCTCTAACCCCTGCAGAGAGAGCATGGACACGGATCACCAACACCACTTCTTTCAAGAAGACCTCCCTGATTAAGCGAGATGGCCACCCAACACTCAAGATGCCTTGCTTGGCACAGCTCCCAGGTCAGAGCCTGAGGACAGAGCCTGAGGAGCGCTCTGTTGCCTGCCTTCAGGCCTACGGAAGGGACGTTCTCAGCCCTGCTCGCTCCGGCGCCCAGGGCTGGCAGCAGTCTTCCCTGCACTGCTCAGCACCCCATGGCCCATGCCTCACAGGCTCCCGGTGGGATCTCCATGGGCTCAGAGGCCCTCACACCAGTGGAAAGGGCTCTCTGCATTCTCCAGGTGGGAGGCTGGAGGCAGAGAGAGGCCCAGGCCCCAGAGGACACCCTGGGGGGTCAGGTCCCCTTGGACCCCAGACTCCATGAGAATAGCCCCCAGTGAATGTAACTAGTGACCCAACAACAGAGAAGCACATGGCTAAGATCAGGGGGCTCCGGCACACAAGACCAGGGGAAAGGGCCCAGCTCACCAGGACCCCTTGGGCAACACACCTCCCCCAAGCCCTACGCCTCCGAACAAAACCAGCCAGGCCCGATCAGAACAGACCAAGACGCCTGACAGCTGACCCGCCTCCCGAGCGCCAGCAGCACTGGGCGCACTGACCGACCCCACGTCCGGGCAACTGGAAATCACCAACACGATGACCAGGGTGGTGAATTGCCCCGATGGGTCAACAAGGTCCTCCCTTAGCAGGAATGATACCCCTCCTCGAGGCCCCCCTAATTGGCCTCCCACGTCTGGAAGCCCATCCCCACAACTTGCCAGCTAGCTCACCTGCGCACGTTCCGGGGAAATGTGCAGGTCAGCACTCTCCGTCCCCGGCTTTCACTCCAGGTGATGGGTCAGCAGTTTGGGGGCTGGGCAGCTGGCAGGCTTCAGGGCCAGCAGAGCCCGCCTGCCTTGTAGTCTCCCCTGCCCAGCACCCTCTGCAGACCTCAGAGCCACCCGGCCTGCACACACAAAAGCCAGAGGAGTGCCCTGCCACGAGCCAGTGAGCTCCTCTAGAAATGAGATGGGGGCTGGACTGCGGAGGGCGGACACGCACCTCTGACAGATGACTGAACTCAGCTGAAGGGATATCCCCACCGCTTTACACGGTTACCTACCAGCCAACACGACTCCTCCCCAGCACGTCTGGGCTCTGTGTGATGTAAGAAACCCCAAACTGGGAGTAAGGTGACCTCTGTCCTGCCTTCCCAAGCCCATTTCCTCACGCCCTCTTCAGGGGCTTGGGTCTCTGCAGGTGTCCCGGCGGACCTCTGTTCTGGTCAGCGAGGCCACAGCACCCCGTGCACCCAGGAGAGGCTGCAGGGCCGTCAACAGAGGAGCACTCAGGCAGGGGCGCTTGGCCTGGACTCCACCAGCTCACAGAGCCAGGACCTTAGGGGTCGCAGAGGTGTTGTTCCCGTCTGCTCAAGAACAGAGCAGGTGGGACAGTCAGCAGTGGCCAGCCAGCCACCCACAGGCAGAGATTACAGACTGCAGGCCCCGCTCCTGTGTGACCAAGCCTAGCTCTGACGAGGAAGGCCCAAGGGCACCGGCGGTGAGCCAGGGGGAGCCACAGACCCAAACCCCGAAGCCCCAGGACTCAGCAGCTCTGAGGGCCCAGGAGCCAGGATCACCAAGGGGGGTGCGCCACCTAGTGGTGACAGCTCTCAGAAACCCAGGAGACACTGGGCACAGGCCAGAGCCAGGGGTCATGACACGCCCCTAACGAGTGGTCTCAGTCCCAAAGTCATGGCAGTGCCTTGACTCAGGGCCGAACAGACGCGAGCCACCCAGGCCAGGCCAAAATGCCCAGCAGCCCCTCGAACCCCTGCTTCCAGGGCATCTCCTGGACCCCGACTTGCTACCACCAGCTAGAGCTGGCTGATCGCACTCCGGGGTCGTGGGTCCCTGAACTAGCACACAAAGCTGTGTGTCTACACGCACCCACACGCAATCATGGGTCTGTGTGCGGAGAAAGTCTGTGACTTGGCTCAGAGAGACCCATGACCACTGGTGAGAAACCAATTTTCTAGAAGAGCCTTTCCATGCACAGATGTGGAAGCAGAGGCATAAAGAGATCACACCAGCCCTGACTGGTGTGGCTCAGGGGACTGAGCGCCGGCCTGCACACCAAAGGGTCGCCGGTTCAATTCCCAGTCAGGGCACATGCCTGGGTTGCAGGCCAGGTCCCCAGTAGGGGGCGTGCAAGAGGCAACCACACATCGATGTTTCTCTCCCTCTCTCCCTCCCTCCCTTCCTCTCTCTAAAATAAATAAATAAATAAAATAAAGTCTTTACCAAAAAAAGGCCACACCACACAGAGGTCAGAGGTCTGCCCACCTTCACCGGGTTCAGACTGTCATTCCTGCTGCACTAACCCCACAAGGGGAGGGGAGCATCCAGCCCAGCCCCCCTCTCGGCGGGTCCCACCTCCAAGCACCCAGACGGCAGCACCCTCAGAACACACCCCTCCTGGAACAGAGCCACCTCCCTCGTGACGTCCGTCCTGCAGGACCCACACTGCGGAAGTGCCCCCAGTGTTCCCCCGTGTCCTGGATCCCTCTGCCTGTCTCCCATTCCCCATTCAAGGTCATTAAATCGGGGCTCCACCAAGTCCCTGCCCAGACATCTCTATAAACTGCTCCAAAAGTAGCGAAACAAGACAGCCACCCCGACTCCAGCCCAGCAGGGGGACAGGCTGACCCATGAGCCTGCATCTGTGCTGTCCTCTCCCGGTGACTCTGGTGACAGCCACACTCACAGCACGAGTCTGAGACCCAGCGCCTGTTGCCGACACCCACACACATGAAGGTGCAGCACGAGGTGCCAGGGGTGAGGCCTGCCACAAATGCCCAGCGGGAACAGGAAAGGTATGGCAGAGGAGCTGTGGCCCCCCAGGAGCCCCAGAGGTGGCCCAGACACAACCGACCACAGAGCACAGGAGAGAAACCCTGCCTTCCACAGGCCCCATGGACTGCACCTGCCCCGCCAGCAGGTGCAGCTGACATAAGGTCGCACAAAGCCCGTGTGCGTGACCCCACGGCACCGTGCGCAGGGGGCTGCCTTCCCTCCCAGTGGCAGGGACACCGGGCCAAGAGGCACCAAAGAGCTGTCGCACTTCGAGCCCTGGCCCTGGAGCCCCGGGGCCAGCCTGGCCAGAGGTGGAGCCTGAGTGGCGGCCCTGCTGTGCTCGGGCCGCTGGGCACTGGACAGGGCAGCGGGCGGACCTCTGATCTGCTGCACAGGAAAGAAGTCACGCAGCTGTCTCTTCGGATGCGTCTCCCAGGGAGCAGGGGAAGCTCTGGGGCGAGCTAATAAGCCCAGAGAACAGGAGGAAGCACAGAACATCCAGGCCCTGCTGGGCTGCCCTGCGTGAGTCCGGGCTCCGCAGGTAGAGTCCTCTGTGACTCAGACGGGCAGCGGGAAAACAAAGAGGCATTTTCAAGTGCGGGACGGCAGAGTCAATAATGCCCATCGGCGCAGCCACGGGCCTCACACCAGCAGCCCCGCGGTGTGACGACAGGGCAGCTGTTTGCAGCAGCTCCTCGCTGTTGGCCCTGTCTCCGGAGAGTCAGCTACGAACACTAAGGCCTTAAGGCCACACGAGCAGGTGGAACAACAAAAGGCTCTTTGAGCACCACGGGCTGCGTGCCCAGGCTGCAAGGACCAGTCCAGAGTGATCTACCTTCCACCCCACGCCTCCCAGACCAGAGCGACAAGGCAGTGACCAGGCTGCTGAGGCGGGCGGTCGGGGTTCCAGGCCAAGGGGCAGCCACAGTGGAGTGACGCTGGAGGAGGAGGAGCCGTGCCCCCAAAGGGCAGGAAGGATAAAGATGCCCACCCCAGCACACAAGGCCCAGCTTGGCCGCTCGGCCCTGTACCCGGGAAGGCTGCCCCACGTCCCCTGGCCGCCGCCCTGGTCTACACCCTGCTTCCCTCGCTGGCATCAGGTCAACACAGGCAAGCCAAGGAGGCTGCTGCAGCGGCCTACCCAGGACAACCTCTGTCACTGTGTTTTCATCCACTGCCGCCCACCAAGAGTGTCCAATGGGGACAACTTCCTCCAGAAGCGATCACGTCCTCAGCACATACAAAAGAAAGTCCTCTGGCACAGCTCAACGAGGCAGGCCAGGCAAACACCTGCCACCACTCAGCTGTGGACATGTGGGTTGCCTTTCCAGCCTGAGTCACACATTGCGAACTCGGTGTCACATGCGCAGGGCCTGCTGACTCACCCACAATACTCGGGTGGTGCCCGGAGGTCGGGGGTCATGAAAGGGTGGCATGGGAGGGGAGATTTCATGCCATGGTCCACTGGTGGCCAGTCTTGGTTAGCTAAGTGACCTTGGGCAAGAAGAGCTGGGCCAGGCCAAAAGCCCCCACTTCTCCTTTGGCCACCCCAGCACACCCCAGGGTCCAGCCCTGTCCCTGCCTCCGCTGCTAAATGAGGGTGCCCTGAAGACTCAGCCGCCAGGGCCTCTGCTGCAGGGCTAGGAGCCGGTGCACAGAGAGCGCAGGGGACACCGAAGCACCAGCACCTCCGCCTACCTGATGCTCAAGCCCATGGTCTGGTCCAGTCGCTCCCAGCTTTGCAGCTTCGCCAGCAGCCTCTGAAAAGACAGGGTAGGTGGAGCACAGAGCACACGCCCCCATCTCCTGCTCACGGGCTCCACGGCCCTCCTGCTGTCCTGCCTGGCCCCCTTCTCCCCTGCTCTCGCCCACCCACAGTGCACCCACAGACCCCCACACCGGACCTCATCACACAAAGCTGACAGTGATGCTGACGGCCAAGTCTCCCACCCCTGGGGGACCCCACCCTCACCTCTGAGCCAAGACGCAGACGCTCCAAGTCTGCTCCAAAGCAGACAGTTTGCTTCCCAACTGCAGACGGCACACAGCACACCGACACCTCATTTGTCCCCGGTCCCTTCCCCTCTGCAGGCACACAGCCTCCTGGATGGCCTCACTCCTCTGGGCCCACAGGGAGCCACCGCCTCTCCCCCTATCTCCCAGCTGCTCTCGGGACACCCAGCCAAAGGCAGACAAGATTGAGCCCTGGAACCCAATGCCTCCCACCTGTCAGGTGGCCCAGGCCCCGTGGCCTCACAGCAGGAAGGAGGCAGCCCTGCGAATGGGTGAGGGGAACGCCCACCCCTGGCCAGTGCTGCCTGCAGGTGGGCTTGCCCACATGGACCCTTCCCCAGGGAACCCTCTGGGGCTCAGTGCCCCTCTAATACGTAACCACGGTGAAGGCAAGCTCCAGGCTCTGGCTTCCTGCCCCTTCGCCTGGAGCCAGGCACAGTGTTCTGAACACACTCACCCCGTCATTCCAGTGCCTGCTGCACCCGTTAGTGCTAGGCATGGCCTGGCAACTACTTTCTTCACTGCGGCCAACGCTGCCATTCCTCACCATACAGGTGAGCAGAGAGGTTAAGTGACTTGCCTAGGGTCACACAGCCAGCAAGCACCCGCCGCAGGACTTAAAGCTAGGCCGTGTGACTCTAGAAGCAGAATAGCAACCAATTCCAAAATAAACTGCGTCCAGAGAGAAACTGCCCAGTTCTGGGGCTGTCTTTCCAAGCTGCAGTCCCAGTCTCCGAGAGAGGGGCTCCGCTCGTGCCCCAAGGGGCCGCAGGCTGACCACTGGCCTCCTCATGGGTGGTGGCCACTATCCGGCCACAGAGGGTGCAGGGACCAGCAAGGCCTCAGTGGTCTGGGGACTCTGCAGTGGTCAGAGCGCCCAGCACCCTTCAAAGGAGACGGTCATTCTTACCAGACTCCAGCACAACTAGGGAGAGGTGACACAGTGTGTGCCAGGCCAGAGAGGAGAGGCCATGGGGTGCAGCCCCGGGGGAGTTGTGCAGAGGGACAGAGAGACCCTGGGCCAGGGGTCGGGGGCCTCAGTTTTGGTCCAAACTCACGAGCACTGGACAAGAAAGAGCCTCTCTGGGTCAGAGCCTCATCCACCCAGAGGAGAACTGGGGTGTTCTCAGCACTGACGTCCCACGGCCCTCTCTGCGCGGTCCCACAAAGCACCTGCCGCCTGTGACCCCACCAGCAGACACAGGGAGGAGACTCAGCACCGCCCCCTTCAGGGCTGTGAGTGGGAACAGTGTTTCAGCTCTCACGGGCAACAATGTCTCTTTAAGGCACCATCTGTAACAGTTGCCCTTTACCACTTAGATCCCTGCTCCTCTGCAGTCTGACCTCCCCGGGCTAAAACCACACAGCCAGAGGGGCTGCACTCCTGGAGACTCTAGGGAAACGATCGTTTCCTCGCCTTTTCCAGCTTCTAGAGCTGCCCATGTCCCTTGGCTCATGGGCCCCGCCCCCATCTTCAGTACTGCCAGTCCCTGGGCCAGTCTGCCCACTGACATCGCCCTCACACACATCAGTACTTGTGATCCCACTGGGGCACTGGGGAAACCCAGGGGGTCAACCTAGCCGAGGCCAGTGGAGGGCCACCCTCAGTTCCCCTTTGCCACCTAAGGAAACAGAGTCACAGTCCTGAGAACCGGGACACGGCCCTCTTTGGGGGCCAGGATTTTGCCCACCACTCCAGCAGGCGGCCTCCATGTCTTAAGGGACCAGCTGGAACGCTGACAGAAGCATGCGGAGCCCCCTAGAGAGCTGGGACCCCCCCCCACAGGGAGCAGCGGCCCAGCTCCGGCCCTCACCTCCTTCTCCAGCTCCAGGTCAACCAGGTTCTCCTGCATCTTCTCCTGGCGGCTCAGCCTCCGCTGCAACCCCTCCACTTCCTCCCGGAGTAGCCCGTTGGCCTCCCGCACCTCCCTGTGAGGGACAGAGACAAAGTCGCGCAGACAGCCGCATGTCCCACGGGGAGGCCAAGGGCCCCGGGAGCTGCGGGCTGCACAGCAGCACGCTGAGATCCCAGCCGGGAGGCGTCCACCCACTGCCCGCCCCACCACGTGCCGTGTCCTCACCGGAGGTAGGCACTCTCCTCCCTCAGCTGCTTCAGCTCCCTCTCCACCTTGGGCAGCCGCACCAGCTCTGACCTCATGTTCTTCACAATCACAGCGTCCTGCTCCTGCAGAAGCAGCTTCTGCTCCAGATCCTGACAGAGGCCAGGGACAGACAGGAGAAAGATGTGGACGCCAAACTGCCCCCAGGTCCTCAGCAACCTCCGTGGCCCCGGTCCCCTCCTCCAGGAAGCAGGTCCTGCCTGCACCGGCTGTGCCTCTGTGCCGGGCCTCAGCGGTCACTTCCAGGGTGACGCCCTCAGCACAGCACACGCTCCTGTTATGTGGCGGTGCCGTGCTGCCCACAGGGGCAGGGGCCTAGCACAGGTCTGGCCCAAGGACGTTCAGCAAAGGCTCCTGAACACACAGGCCAGTAAGACACCTCACTCTCCTGGGCAAGGTCTGCTTCTGTCACTCTGCACACACACAACAACAACTGAGTCCTCTCCCTGGGGAGAACAGCCTTTTCCTGACACCCCCGTGTCCCCTGAGAACACCATTGAGACGGCTGGCATCCCCTAGTGACAAGTCACAAAACGGGGTAAGAGTATGACACCAGGATCAAGTGAGTCATCACTTGACAGACACTGACAGGGCCCAGCCCTGCACCAGGTCCTGAGTCCTGCAGTGGGGACAGTGTGACGCAGAAGACAGAGGAGGTCTCTGCAAGGAAGGGCCGAGAGTCTGGGGGAGAGACAGGCGCTGGGCAGTCAGGCCAGCAAACCCTGCGAAATGGGCCAAGGGCTACAGCCAGGGGGACGAGGGACAGGGAAGGGTAACAGGGCCATGCGGAGCGCTGAGAGTGAGGAGACAGGCCAGCACAGCAACCGCAGAGGACAGCCCATGAGAGGCCCGAGGCCAGGGGAACAAGGGGTCTGGGAACCGAGGGGGCGAGTGCAGGGAGGGAGGGAGGCAGATCGCAAGGCAAGGCGCAGAGTGTGAATGTCACTCTCCAAGCGCAGGCAGCTACCCCAGGGAGCTGCCACCACTGTCCCCCTGGGGGGCCCTCCCACAGTGCAGCAGCACAGCCTGGACTTCAGGGCCAGGCCGCCCGCACCGCGACCCAGCGCACATCAGCTGCAGGCCTCTCCAAGCTGGCTTCACTGCCTTCCAGTTCACACCACGTGAACGGGCACGCGGTCACTCTCTTCTCTGTGTGTGCTGTCAGCCTTCGCCCACCAGAAACGCGAGCTTCCCGGGACGATGTGTCCCCTGTTCACTGGGGCATCCCTTGCAGTTTGCACAAGCCCAACACATGAGGGCATGACCAGTGCAAACGGCACAGCGAGCAAGGCGGCAAGTGTCCCCGCAGGCCACAGAGCGCACCCCCGTGGGGAAGGAGGGCTGGACCACCCTTGTGATGCCTACCACACACAGGCCAGGGGCAAAATGCAGACGCTTACCTTGATCCTCTGCTCCTGGTCTGCCCTCGCCTCTTGGCTGGCCTGGAGTTCCTGAATCTTCTCATTGGCTTCCTGCCACTTTCTATTAAAGAGAAAAGTGGATCCCAGGAAGAATGTGGTGTGTGTGAGGCGAATAATCCCCCTAACCCTAAAGCTCTGCAGTGTAGACACGCGCACACACATTTACATGCACTCACTCACATGCACATCCACTCACACACGTGCACACATGCTGCCAAGCACTCCCTCCAAGGACAGAATTAGGACCCCGGACTCCACCCTCAGCCAGCAGCTGCAGGGTTTTCTCCTCCTCAGGGCAGGGCGAGTGGGCAAGCCCAGACCTCCTGCCAGACCCTCTCCTGCCACAGCACCCCAGCACCCAGTCCCACAGCTGCTCATGCTGCAGCTTTGGCCGCTGGCACCAGTACAGCCACGGCAAGGACCTGCTCCTGACTGTCCCCTGACT
Source organism: Macrotus californicus (assembly GCA_007922815.1). NCBI lineage: Eukaryota > Metazoa > Chordata > Mammalia > Chiroptera > Phyllostomidae > Macrotus > Macrotus californicus. The sequence goes on from VMDR010000008.1 coordinate 662,414, forward strand.
CTGCCAAGTGGCAAGGACTCCCCCAAGACAACAACTATGAAGACAAAGGCCAAATCTGCGGGAGGGCGCTCAGCCTGCTGACCTCACCTCCGAGGGCCCTTCCGTACTCTGTGCCTCTGCTGAGAACGCTGCTGCCTCCCTGAACGCCTTCTACCACCCCGCCCCTGGCCACAGGGAATGTCCACACTGGCCTTCAGAACCCACCCAACCGCCACACCTTCTCTGGAGCTCCCTCCACAAGTGCCCCAAGGGGTTGTTCTCTGGACATTCAAGATGCCGCTCTGTCCTGACACAGACCTCGCCTCAGAGGCCGCAGGTCTGTCCTGAGAGCCCACAGGTGGGGAGGCAGCATGTGAAGGGCACCTGCAGAGCCTCGGGGTTGCAGCACACGGACCCTTGGAGGCTGGATACGCACACGGCTGAAGGCGCAGGTGAGCCTAGGAATCCCGCCCGGTTAACACGGGGCCGCCCCGCTCCACACACGCCCCGTGCTCACTCACCTGCGTTGCAAGTCCAGCTGCTCCTGCAGCTCCTGCTTCTCGGACTCCAGGCCCTTCACCTGCACCTCCTGGTTCATCACACTCCACTGCAGCTCCGAGATCCTGCCCTTCAACTCGTTGATGGTCTGAGAGCAGAGCAGACAGCCAGCCATCCCGAGACCAGTCACTGAGACCACTGCACCCAGACGCATGTGAGCCTCCCACACAAAAATGCCCTCACGAGAGCCTGTCCCTCCCGTCCCATTCCTGAGGGCAGGAACAGAGCCTTCTGCTTCTTCAGAGAACATGACCAGACCCCACCCCTAGCCCAGCCCCAGAGCACCGGCCCAAGCCCACCGCGCATCTCTCATGAGCCAACAGGAGAGGCGGGATCGTGGTGACAACGGGCTCAGGAGCCAGAACTGCTGCCGACCAGGATGGGCCGGGACCTCAGGCCTTGTGACAGCCCTGCCCTGATGTGTCAACCACCCTGTGTCCCATCACCTCAGACCCACACTAGTCTCCGGCGTGCTCTGTCCCCCAACACCCAGCTCTGGCCTCTTAGCCTGGATTCCTTCCCTAACCATGACACCACTCCAGCTGAGTGCTACAGATGCCACCTATAAGCCACAGCCAGGTGACCCCCACGAAGCCAGACATGGGGAACTGAGGCAGTCCTCAGGACAATGCCACAGAAGTCACACAAAATGGACAGGAGCTGCCAGAATGCCGCAGACCGAAGCACCCCCAGGCGGGAAGTGGTCCAAAGAGACAACCCCAGCCCAAGGAGGTGTCCCAGAGCACTGCCTAGCCCAGGACAGCCAGTCCGTTAAGCACACTGCACACACCAGGCAGCCTTCTGGCAGCAGCACCGCCCTTGTAGCCGTCCTGGGGGACAGAGCACGCCTGCCCTGCCAACAGGAAAAGCTGGCCACCTCAGCAGTGCCACGTAAATTAGCGTGTGGGAAGGCCACCATGCCAGCCCCAGGGGCCAGACGTCAGCACAAGAGGCCCTGGGAGCAAGGGTGAGAACATGCGCCAACAGCACAGCACAGCGAGCAGCCCCTGGGGCACCCTCCACGGACACGGAGGCCACCACACTCTTTCCCCAGTCTGACCGGGGCCCTGGGACTGATAGACACCGCCGCCCCACGTCCGCCCAGGAGGCTGGCGGGCTGGCTCAGGCCCGCATCCCCTGCTCTGCCAATCTGCGTGGTGTGCCTCATGACAACAGAGCCTACCACTCTGGGAACCCAACAGAACGGAGGCACCAAAAACACTCTGATAATGAACACAGCCTTCGAGAAGCTGTCCTGAACCTGGCCAATGCACACGGCGCCTAGCACTGCACGGGACACCGGGTCAGACAAGCGCTGTGGAGGACCAGACCATCCTCAAGAGGGGCCCAGGGAGTGGCGAGCACAGGAACCAGAACCCGGGAGAGGCAAGCACAGCCAGGGGTGCAGAGCTGCAACCTCAGGCTGCGTGACAGGGGCTTCTCCACAGAGTGGAAGGAGAAGCAAGGTTCTCGGGTCCACGTCCCAACCAGCCCCTCCCATCCCCACTCGAGGCCCCGTGCGGTGTCCTCCTTGCCACCTCTGTGGTGAGGGGCTCCCCCTTCTTGTCCTTCACTGAACCAGGGGCCCCCACACCTGCCTCCAGGACAGCAGCCCAGGACAGAGCACAGGCAAGCACACCAAGCGCAAGAGGGTGGCTCATCCTGAGGCTGACCCCAGACCCTCCCCGGCCGACATCCACATCAGAAGACAGATGAGGAAACGTGCTTCTCCCGCTCTCCAGCACTGCCAAGGCACAAACAGGCGGGGCCTGCTCCGAAACTGTTGCGCAGAGACAGAGCGCCCAGGACCCGTGGCCCCTCCACAGCAGCTGCGTCTTTTCCCCACAGCACAGCGAAGGGGCAGGCAAGGTCAGAAGAGGCCAGTGTCCCCCAGCATCAACGTGTGGGCTGCTCCTAAAAGGTGCACAACCCTCGCTGGTGGAGCTGGTGGGGACACTACAGTGCGCCTATGCTCTGGCTTCAAAGGGGCTCTCAGACACGAACAGACCCCCACTCACAACCCCAGAAATGCAAATCCACAGGCCACTATGCACGCCTTCTGGGGAGAAATGCAAGTATTCCCAGAAAGCTCCACCATCCGTGACAGGAGAGGCCACAGCCGAACTAGACCACCCAGCAGTGGCCGACAGCACAACGCAGCAGCCGGTTCGATTCCCAGTCAGGGCACAAGCCTGGGTTCAGGGCCAGGTCCCCAGTGGGGGGTGCATGAGAGGCAACCACACACTGATGTTTCTCCCTCTTTCTCCCTCCCTTCTCCTCTCTCTCAAAACAATAAGAAACCTTAAACTAATTCAAGAAACGCAGAACGCTGCATCAAGCTACCTGCTACACCTGCGTCTGTGCATCAGGGTATGTGTAAAAGGAACCAAAGCGTTTCAGATGCAAATGGTTTCATGGGCCACCAGGGGTCGTAATCACAGAGACCAGAGAAATGTGCGACCCACTCGCTGGAAGCCACAGGAGGGAACTTAGTGTCTCTACTGCGATGACGACGAGGCAATGACAGGAAGGTGCAGAGCAGCACACAGAAAGCACGGTGGGCCGGGGTGGCGGCTGCCCTCACCTCGCTGGCCTGGGCCAGGCCACCCTCCTTCTCTCGCAGCCGCTGGCTGGCAGCCTCCAGGCTCTGCTGACACAGCCTGTTGCGCTCCAGCTGCTCCTTCACCTTCTCTTCTGCCTCCGCCTCCCGCTCCTGAAGCTGCCGGATTCGTGTCAGGAGCTCCTGGTTACGGTCCACCTCGCGCTGCCAAGAGGGGAGGACCTGGTGAGCACCCCCGGGGTGGAGAAGGGAGATCCCACTTGCCTGCCCTCCCTCCCTCTGGCCAGGACCCAGGCCCAGAGAAGGCCACCAGGAGCCAGGAAAAAGCCGACGGCACAGGGTTCTCGCCCAGGGACACTCCAGGGCACTCAGATGCATCACCCAGTGTCACCAGCCAACGTGACCATCTGCAGGGAGGAGAGGAAGCATGAGAGCCCCAAACTCAGACCCAACCTTGGAGAGGAGCCTCCGAGCTGTGGCAGCACCAGCAGCTTCCATTGGACCACACGCAGGCTGCTGTCACAGCCCGCCAGCATGCCCCACCGGGCGAGGACAGGCAGCCTGCAGACAGGACAGCGGGCCCAGGGCCCCCTCCTGCCACCACGGCACCTCACCTCCCGAGAACCTGCAGAGCCAGCCTGTGCTCGGACCCTCGAGCGGCCTGGCCTGTGCTGGTCAGGAGGTCCCAGAACTAAGACTCCGCACCCTGGCGCTCCCGGGCTCGCGAAGGCTGACTCAGCCACTGTGGTGACTACTGTCAGCCTGAAGAGTGAAGGGACCAGGAAGTGGGAGCCAGAGGACCAGCTGAGGACCAAGGCAGAGTCCCAGGTCCAGGGAGCCTGGCACTGCTGACCTCTGAGCTCCCATCAGAACGCTGAGCCACAGAAGCGCCCGGCACCCCCAGGGCTGCCTCACTGAGCACAAGAGAGAGCTGACACCAGGACATCCGGGCCGAGGAGACCATGCGGCCCAGAAGCCCACCCCAAGGGAGGGGCGGGCAAGCACTGGCTGCACAGGGCCTGCTCTGTACCTCACAGGACAGGACGTGGCATCTCCATGGGGGCTGCTGGCCAGGCAGGCCCTCAGACACCATCGCACCATTGCAGGGACAGGGGTTGCCATGCGGGAGGGCTGAGATCCCCACCCACTGGTCATCCCCGCCCACGGCCACACTGAGAGCTCAGGAGAACCGCTGGGACTGTGGCCCGGCCCCCCTACAGCCTGGTCTCTGGCAGGGAAGGCAAGGCTTCCAGGGAGGGCCCCAGAGCAGCGAGGGCCCCAGGGTGAAGCTCAGTCAGCCCTCACCCACGGATGGCCCCAAGAAAGACAGGCAATGACCCTGCAGCCACCCCCACTGGCTCACATGTCCTCTGAGCACCTTTAAGGTGCCACAGCCTGTGCTGGGCAATGGAGATTCTAGGCCGCCAGGACAAGCCCTGTCCTCACAGGACACGTGAACCAGAGAAACTCCCACAACTCCAAAGCCCACGCCTCTGCCTGCGAGCCAGGGACGCACCACCAACCCTGCAGCTCCCACCGTACAAAGGCCCCTGGGCCACCTCCCTCACCCTCACAAGGCACCCCTCCCACAATGGCTCTCCCTCCGACTTCCCTCCCCAAGACCGTGCCTCCTAGGACCACCCAGGACATTAAACCCCGCCCCACAGAGAACACCCCTCAGAGCAGCCCCTGGACCAGTGAGTGGCAGGCACGGCAGCCTAGGCTGCATCTGGGCTACCGAGCCCACAGGACACGCCACAGCCAGGAGCCTGCACGCTGGATTCAGACACACCCAATTAGCAACACACCCTCAAAGACCCCAGCTCTCTTTACAGGGGCTAGGCAAGCACACCAACGTGCCCTGTAAGGCAATAACGGGGCCAGACTTCCACCCTCAGGGCAGCACAAGGCCAGGCGCTCCACCTGCATCTTAGAGCACAGCACATCCATGGCTCATCTGCTCCCTAAAAACCCTGCAAAGTGACGCGAATCAAAGCCAAGGAAGCACCAAGTGAAAACCTAGCGCCTCTGGGTTACACGGGGGCTGCACTTCCCCATCCCACCGTGGGGAAGCCAGGGCAACACGAAGCAGCCCCGAGAGCAAGGCTCTGTGCTCGGGGGCCCTATAACCACTTGAGCAAGACCCAGCCTGGACCAAAGTCCCCTATGCACACCAGTGACTTTCTAAGCCCATCACCCCATGCCTCCTGGAATTTCTGCCAGAGCAGCATCCGGTTCTTCCAGATAGTGGGGGCTGCCTCCTCGAGGAGGTGGCGAGCAGCTGCTGCCAACACGCAGAAGGCAGGCCCCGCAGACAGGCAGAGCGCCCACTCCCAGCCAGCGCAACTCCAGGTTCTCGTGGCCTCCAGGGGCTGGCCGGCCGGCACCCACCTCGTAGCTCCGGGCACTGGTGCTGGCCGCTCGCTCCAGCTCCACTCGAGCCCTCTTGTGACTCAGCTGCATCTGCATCTTCTCCCGCTCCACCTGGATGATGTGAGACTTCGACCGGATCTGCTCTGCTCGCTCTTCCAACTGACAGACCATGCCCAAAGGAAAGAGAGAAGCCTCAGTAGCCTCATCCAACAAGCTCATGCAACACTCACTGCCGGGACACCTGCTCCCTACCAGGCCACACTCAGCCCCAGGGAAGAAGAAAAAAGCTGGATCCCTAGTTGGGCAATGGGTGTGGGGACACGGCCAGCAGAGAAGATGATGAGGGAAAAGAGGAGGGTGGGTTTCAAGAGGACCAAGGGCATGCTAACAAAAGGGTTTCCCCTCGCTGCGTCACAAGTCACCAGACTCAGCGGCGCAGCGCTCCAGAGACAGGAGCTGTTGGTGCAGCGGGTCAGGAGGCCAGCGCACAGGCTGGGCCCTCGGAGCAGTCTCACAGCTGAACTCAACGCCAGCGGGCCCAGTCGCATCTGGGCCTCAGCACCCTCTCCCACTCCCACGGCTGCAGGACAGTGGTCCCACTTCCTTGCTGGCTGTCAGCCATGGGCCCCTGCAGCTCCTGAAGGCCACCCACACGCCCCACCTCATGGCCCTCTCCAGCTCCAGGGCCAACCAGGCAGCACCTCCCACGTGCAGACCCCTCATGTGGACCCCTCTCCTGCTCTGTACCGGTGACCTCTGGGTCTCATCTCTCGACCCACATCTGAAAGGCTCACCTGGGCCCTCTCCCTGTCTGAACATTAACTGACTTGAGACCTTCACTGCATGTGTAAAACCTTGCTGCCACAACGCCTCGTTAGTGTGTGACTAAGCGGGAGAGAGTGTGGCCCACCAGGGTCCAGCTTAGAAGTCTGACTCTCCCCGACGGCAGGTAAATAAAGGTGAGTGCAAGCCCTGAAGAGCCTCAGAAGACACACCAACCGGTTTCAAAGAATCGCTGACTATACAGGCCTCTTCAGCAGGTGGCTAGCGGCTGGCCACTCCAGGAATGGCCTGCAGTCCAGTGCACGGCACCTCCTGGGCACAGAGAGGGCAAGCTGAGTCTCAGGATGCACCCCAGAGACACTGAATCAGAATCTGTCTTGTAAGCACGGTCCCAAAGGACCTGTATGCACATCAAGGTTTGGGAAGCACTGGCTAGAGCAAGTGGCTCCCACTCCGGTCAGGGACACTTGGCAATATCCAGAGACACTATGGACAGTCACAAGAGGGGACAGTAGTAGGTTTATTGCTGGCCAGGGATGTTGCCAAACACCCTTCAATGCACAAAGAAGTTCTGCAAATCAAAGAATCCATCCCGAAATGTCAACAGTGCAAGGGTGAAAAACCTGGCCAGAGAAAAGGCATTTTCTCCACGCACCCACCCCCACACGTGGCAGAGCCAAGTCCATAATGCCTTCAGCCCTCGGATATTTCTCTCAGTTCCCTTCCCACCTGCTGACATAGGGAGGGCCCTAACTCTGCCCTCCCTCCAACATCTGGCCCTCCTGGTCTCACTCTGGGTCTGCAGGGAGGCCCAGCTTCTCCAAAGGATGCAGCACCCCAGCTCCAGGGGGTGCCGCCATACAGGTACCAGGAGTCCCAGAGACACAGGATCCATGGCCACATCTTCCTGGAACACTGACTGCATTTGAAGGGAAGGGACCGAAACACCACTTTTACATTTACACACATTTACACAAATACGTTGTGGCAGACCAAACCATCAACACTCTCCAACGGGAACAGGACCCTTAATGAAAGGAGGGAGGGAGGGACAACTGGGGAAACAACGCTGACCTCCGCCCCCAGGCTGCCCGGGCCTGTAGCTGGGGGCAGTGTAGCAGGGAAGACAGAGCCATGGACTCATCCTGACAGGTCAGGGCCACGGCAGGCGCTGCAGCAGCCTGGCTGGAGCCAGCGCCCTCTGGGCTGCCACTCCATCACTGACCCTGTGGCACTAGCTGGGTAAGAACGGGGACCTCCAAAGTCCTAGAATCTACAGTCCTGACAGATAGGCCCAAGGTCCCAGCACTTGCATCAGTGAAACCCCAACTCCTTCCGACTGGTGGGCAAAGATGAAAAATATAAGTACGATCTATTACCACTGGTATTTCATACCAACGTGTTTATCCCCAAAAACAAAAATAAAAATCTTACTTCAAAATAAAGGACAGTCCTCGTCAAAGAAGGGCCAGGAGCCCCTCGGAGCACTAGCAAACACAGAAACCCATGACACAGAGAAAGCACGCACAGCTCACGGGGCTCCCAGGAGAGGACAACACGGCAGGACAGGCGGGGATGGCCTGAGGCAGTGGTCAGTGCAGAGCGGCAGGGGCGTGGGCAAGCCTACAGGCGTCACCCCCTGTCCCCGTGCAGACCCAGTGATCCCCACCCCACTGGGACTGACCCCACAACCCTGTGGAAGCCGAAGTCCTTCAGGAGCCCTGATCCCTCCACAGCTGCGCCTGCCCTGGGCATGGCCAGAACTTGGAGCAAAGTGAAATGACACCATGGCCAGAGTAAAACTGTGAGAATCACCCCATGGCAGACAGAAGCCAAGATCTACCCACGTGTCCCGTGACACGCCCAGTACTCCGCCACCGCCCCAGCTTTCCCGCCAGGCTGACCGAGAACCTGCGTGTACATATAGCCTTCCCACATGTTACACCTTCAAGGGAGCTAGCAGCTGGCTGGACAGCCAGTGGCCACGCTCCCAGGTTTTCCTCAATTAGACAAGTAGACCAGCTCTCCGATCCTGTCAGCAGTGTGGTGGGCTCACTAATGTGTGCCCAGGCGGGGTGCCAGGCCCGCTACAGTGCTGACAAATCAGGCCTGAAAGCAGGACAGCTCAGGGCCAGGCTGTGGCTCCCAGCCACCTCCCTGAACTGTGAAGACCCCGTAGAGGCCTAGAAGACAGCCAGCTGGCCTCCGGGCCAGAAAACGCTCACTGCCTCCACCTGCCGTCAGCCACAGGAGCCATGACTTGGAGCCAAATGACCTGTAGCTAATGCGGGTTTACCACAGGCTAAGGGATCTAAACGAGAGGTGAGCTCCTAGTGCGTCAGCATTTGCGTGAGACACCTGGATTCAAGGACCTGCTGTGTACGGGCAGTGACCCAGCCTATCTGTGGGCAGGGGTCTCTCAGGGAGACCTCTCCCAACCCAGGGCACTCAGCTGCACTCCCTGGAACTGGAGCAGCCCCAACTCAGGAAGGGCATCCTCACCCAGAGGCCCCCCTTCCGCCACGACACTCACCTGCATGCTCTGCTGGTACTGCAGCTGCAGAGAGCCTGGGGCAGCTGCAGTCACGTCCAGCCCGGCCCCACTCTCCATTCGCTGAGAGATGAAGTTGTTCAGGGACCTCAGGGAGGACAGGACGGTGGTGTTCTCCCCCAGGTCGTCCATGGCCTCGTCTCTCTGGAGGAAGACAGGGGAGGGTCACGGTGATCCCTGCCACACAGGTGCAGCTCTGCCAGCTGCCTAAGAAACCCCTCTGCCCTAGCACTCCCTCGGAGCCCTGAAAGCGCTCCAGGGTCCATAGCCACGTTCTTCAGCATTAACTGGGAACCCAGGCTGCTGACCTACCAGAGAAGAAATAGAGGCATAAAAAGCTGGCATGCCACCGAGCCGCTGTCCGAGTGGGGGCCTGCCCCCGACCAGGACAGGTAGACCGCTCCCAGGAGAAGGGGCTCAGAGGTCAGGCGACACGTCTCCCACAGACGCCCACACAAAAAGCCCAGCTGCTGGGCACACGGGCCATAAGGTAAGGATGACCATGGCAATGCCAACTTTCCAACGACACTGGTAAGTCACGACTACTTCCAACCGAGTGAGCCCCAAAAAGAAAGCTGTTTGACGTCTGCTGGCACCAAGACTCCTTGAGCCTCAGTTTCCCCCGGGGTGCACTGAGGGCAGCTGTGAAGGTCAGAGTGTCCGTCAGAAGTCTTCAGGGGCTGCTGGTGCGACTGCCACCAGACATTCTGACGGCCATGCTGTGTGTGCTCTGACATAAGATCTCCAGAAGGGACAGAGCCCTGGCTGGTGTGGCTCAGTGGGCTGGGTGTCATCCTGTGAACCAAAGGGGCTCTGGATGGATTCCCTGTGCGGGTTTGGGCGCGCGCCAGAGTTGCAGGCGGGCTGCAGCTGGGGGCACGCGGCAGACAGCTGATCGCTGTTTCCCACCCTCTTTCTCCCCCTCTTCCCCTCTCTCTAAAAGTAAGTGAAACCTTTTTCTTTTTAAGTGACCGCGCTGAGCCCGGAACCCCGGTCTGCCTGGCTCCACAGGCTGGCCATGCTCCCCAGCCCACGAGCGAAGGCTGAGGACAGGCAGCGGCCGAGAACCTGCCGAGAACCTGGCAGGGCGTGGCGGGCAGTCCCGGCCACAGGCTGACTTCCCACCGGTGGTGACTTTCCCCCGAGGAGGGATCTGCTCCGGCAGATCTCCGCCGCGTGTGAGGCTGACAGCAGCTGCCCTGCGCCCCTAAAAAAGCGGACAGGAGCGCAGGCCCTCGCTTAGATCCTGAACTCTCCGTCTCCTAAGCGCCGTGGCCGTGCACTCGCAGAGCCCCCCTCGCCCGCGCAAGCCCCAGCGCCCTTCACTCTCCGCGGACGTGGACGGGAAGGCAGAGCGGGACCGGCCTGGCCCACACTTGCCATCCCACGACGGGAGGGGTCCCAGCCAGAACGGGCGCAGGTGACACCGAGGACGCGCCCCCGTGCCACGGCCTGGACCGCGAGACTCGACTCCAGCGGCCCAGCCCCTCTAAGCCGCGGTGCCGTCGCGGGGCCCCTGCGCCCGGGCCTCGGCGGGGGATGCCCGGGGGGACCCGCAGAACCCGCCGGGGCGCTCAGCACCGCGCCGCTGGGCCGGGCTTCCCCGCACTCACACCCGGGCTGACGCGGCGTCCCGGCCGCGGCGCGGACCCGCAGCGACCCCTACGCCTCCCGCGAGGAAGCGCCGGCGACGCGGCGCGGACACCTCTTCCCGCCCGACAGCCCCGGGGGCGCCCCCGAGGACCCTCCGCCGTGGCACGCCGGCCGCGTCCGGAGGCTCCTCCGCCCGGAGGGACCCTGCAGGCCCGCGGGGCGCGGCGAGCACGGGGGCTCGGACTGGCCCGGGCGCAGGAGGACGGCGGGGAGCGGGGGAGGCGGGCCGGGGCCCGGCCGCCGTGGGGACGGGGCGGGGGGCGGTGAGTGGGGGCCGTGGAGGGGACGGGGACGGAGGAGAGGTGAGGGGGCGTGGGAGCGACGCGGGGACACAGACACACGGGAGGGGGCGTGGAGGGGCCGCCGGGTCCGGGCCCCGAGCCCCGAGAAGACGGAGGGGGCGGCGCCCAGCCCGGCCCCCGCGGCCGCCCGGCCCCCAGTCTCCCGACCCTCGGGCTCAGCCCGGCCCGACCCTCAGCTCACCGGCCCGGCCCGCCGCCGCCGCCGCAGCTCAGATCTCCCTCCTCTCCGCCCGCTATCGCGAGACGAGCGGCTGAGCTCTCGCGAGACCGAGGCGGGGCTGGCCGTGCAGCGCCGGTCTCCGCCCCGCGCGTCCTGCAGGCTCCGCGCGGGTGCCGGGAGCCGCGGGCTGCCCAGTCCTCCCCGCCGGCACCTGTGCGACGGGGCGCAGACCCCAGGTGCGGCCCCTGGGGCCCGTGCTGTGTGGAACGGCCCCACCGGACCTCGGCGCGCTCGGCTGTGGCCGAAATCTCGCTGCCGACGTATTTCCCTTCCCTCCCCGCAGGGCGCCCGCGCCCCCTTCTCCGCGTCACAGCCAGCACTGCCCCCCACCCCAAGGACAGCAGCCTAGGCCTGCCCAGGGACACGAGTCCCCTCTCCTCCCGGCCTCCCGCCGCGCTGCGGCCCGGGGTCTGCACCGAATCCCCTTCTTCCAGAGGACGAAATACACTCTCGTGTGCCCCTCCACCCAACGCACGGGACCCGGAGGGGGGCCCGTCGAGGAGGCAGGATGGCGCGTTCTCTGGACTCCCACGTGAAACGAGATGAAAAATGAAACGTCCCGCAGTGCCCTTGGGGCAGCGGGACTAAACCCGAGGCCCAGAGGGAGACTTCTGAGTCCTTGGGATTCAATCATTACTACAGTCAATAACTTCTGGGGGGGGAACGGCTTTGAAGAAACCAGTACACTTGTTACAGAAACAAACTTAGAGGCATGGCCATCCCTTCAGATGATACAGCCTACGTTGTTTTATGAAACGCACGCACACACCGCACCAATGCTTGCTGAGGCAATTCCCTTTACTGTCGGGGGAGTCCGCGTGTGACAGCAACGTGGACTCCAGCGGAAACCAAAGCACACCCACCCCGGGGGCACCCATTCATACCAAACGTCTTCCCTAACTGCCTGGGAATTCTTGCTGCTGGAGGAACGGTTGCCTTTCCAGACCATTCACCAGACAGATAGGAATCAATTCCCAGACTGAAATTTCACTTTTCTACGTTACACTGTCCGGCCAAAACCACAACTGAAACCTGCGCCTGGAGCGCTGGCGGCACCTGGTGCTCAGTAATTGGCCGCGTCTGCAGGGTTGAGAACCAAGAGGAAGGCGAGAGCCTCTCTCTGGCTCTGCGTCCTGAATTTCTGTCCTTCCCTCCCAGCCTGCCTTCCCATCTTTCCATCTGGTCTCTTTCTCACCGAAACGCCGTCTTCACAAGTCACAGATGGGCCATTTTTTAATCACAACCACTGAATACAGCTTTGTTCTCTTTTTTATTTAAAAAGGGTCCCCCACTTGTCCTGCATGCACTCTGCAGGGAGAAGGACCAGCAAAGTCAGAGGAAGGCTAGCCCTTCCCAGACCCTTTGGCCCCGCGGTACTGCGTGGCCAAGAGGTACACCTCTGCAGAGTCTTTCCTGCTGGCTTCTGGTTTCAGTGTCCTCGTGTTCTGGAACTCCCCTGTCAGTCTCTTCTGCAGCCGATGGCTTTGACTTCCAGCCCAGGTTTTACAAAGGAATGACCCCCCAGGGTGCAGGATATCTGGAGCCATGTCCAGAAGGGACAAGCACAGTCCAATCAGCATGTCGTGATCCAGGCCCCGGATCCCTGTGGCATTGGGTGCCATGTCACTCAGAATGACATCTGCTGTCCCACCGGGAAGCAGTTCCTGAATTCTCCGGAAGGTCTTTGGGTCAGTCACATCAGCGGGGCACAAAAAAGTTGCCCCTTCCAGGGGCAACACGTGAAGAAGATCTACCCCAAGCACAAAGCCAACAGGACTGCTGGGATCTAAGGAAGAAACAGCAAATGAATTCCTTATCTACACCCTGATTCTTCTTCCTCTAAAAGTCTGTGCAACAGTGACAAAATAAAGAATCAAGACCAAGGAAAAGAGCTAGTGTGCAGATGGGCAGACAGGGGCCTTTTGCCACTTCGTGTACATCTGACAGGAACACATGTGGGGCAGTGGTGGTCCTTGACTCTACATCTGAAGAAACTGAGGCCCAGAGAGGCGGAGTGACTATGGAAGGGAGAAAGGCAGACCCGGTGCCACGCTGAGGACTCTCCGCAGCTCAGATTTCCTTTGGTCCGGTCCTCCTTATCTCTGAATGCTCTTTGATGCACTAAGATAGGAAATGACACACTAAAGTGCCTCTGGGTAAACCAACAAATCCATTCTGCAGCTTCAGCCAAATTCTTTCATTAGACAGAAGCCAAGACTTGGGGGAAAGTAGATACAGAGTAAGGTCCGAAACGAAACGATACCTTGCCCTGCCCTTACTCCAGTGCAGCCAATTGTGAAGTAAAAAGATGTCATTGTTTCACTTTACCTAAAATGAGACCTTTAGCCTGAACTCTGCTGTCCCCAGCCTCCCTCCCCTTGCTCTAGGGCTGCAAAAGTCCCCTCTCTGCGTCACCTCCCTCCTCTGAGTTCGTTCTGCTGACACGTCAGGGCTGACGAGTTAAGGGCAGTCACAGATTTGCTAGTTCAGTCTGTTTCGTAAATAGGCTGCTCCATGGAGGGAAGAAGGGAAATGTGTTTTTTCTGTGTAAAGATCAGATGTCCACAAACTGTGCAGAGCACCTCATCTCGCAAAGGCCAAAACTCTGCCTTCCCAGCCCTGGAAAACGGGACACTGCGCACCTCACTCCATGCATGGTGCTTTCTGCAGCGTCCCACATTACCACCTCAGGGAGGGGCCGCTAAAAGCAAATGGCTTTAGGTGCAGTTGGGCAACTTCTGGGAGAAAAAGAAAGCAAGTTAAACTTGGCCATCCTCCCGCTTCTCCCAAAGAGCCCTTGTGGGAGGGGAGCCACTAGAGCTAGGTCTCTGGATAGGCTAGTGGTGCCAATAAATTTTCGGACCCAAATCCATTCACTGGTCAGTGAGTGCTGGAACTAAAAACCCCGTTTCCGCACTGCTCCTGGGCCCCTGTGGGGCCCCAGCCACGAGGCGGGCCCAGCGCTGTGTCCCCGCTGGTCACTACGTTCCCCTGACCGTCAGTGTCCTCATGGGGAGAATGGGCACAAGTACCCACTCGCGGGGGTCTGGGAGAGGCCTTTGTGAGCCACCACAGGTGTCACATTAACTAATGCCAGTGCACACAGGACCCTCAGGCGCTACGGCAGGAAGTACAGGTGGCGAGGACCCTCACGCAGCGCTTCAACTCGATGCCCCAGATGAGGCAACAGCACCACCAGCACCACCACCTGTTCAAAAGGGTGATGTCATTTTCTAAGTTGTATAGGTATTGGTTTACCTGTTTTTTAATCAGAACCTTTTTTATACATTAAAAAAGAAAAAGAAAAAGTCCCAGCTGGTGTGGCTCAGTGGATGGAGCACCAGCCTGCAAACCAAAAGGTCACGGGTTGGATTCCTACTCAGGGCACGTGCCTGAGCTGTGGGCCGCGTGAGAGGCAACTGATGGATGTATCTCTTACACATGGATATTCCTCTCCTTCACTTTATCCCTTCCTTCCCTTCTCTCTAAAAATAAATAAAAAATTTTTTTAAACTTTGAAAACCCTGAAAATATGAAAGATAAAAACAGGGTCCCTACAGCTGAGCCGGAGTTGAGAATCTGGAGTCCCAGCTGTGAGAGCGGAGCCCCCCCGGAGGGACCTCGAGGAGACGCAGGGCTTCAGGGACCAGGACCTAGAAACCCCTCCGGGTGCTGCCATGGACGTTAGGCGAAAAAAAAGAGCTCAGCTGCTCTGGGTCCTCGGTCCTCGGGCCCAAGGCCTCTACAGACTCACACTGGCCCTAAGATCTAAGGAGACCCCACCTGCGCCTGCAGCGTTGACCCTCTGCACAGCCACCTGGCTCCATGCCCCAGGGGCCGCCCCGCAGTCTAACACCCGGAGGCCAGGCCGCAGGATCCGGTGCTTCGCATCCATCTCCAGAAGCTTGAAGGCGCTTCGACACCGGTAACTCTCTACCTTCGCAGCCTTCACAAACGGATCCTTCAACTGCCGCGTCAGCCACAGGTGCTCCGCGCCGGTCCGAGCCTTGTAGTGACTCCCAGCAGTGTGGAAGCCATGACGCCCAAGGGAAGCGCACGCCAGCTTCCAGGACCTGATAAGGGAAAGGGGGCAGGCATCACATACCCAGAAGTCCTGAGCTCGGTGGGGCCCTCGGTGCAACCTGCGCGTTTTTAGAGCTGGGGCACGGGGCCCAAGAGAGGAGGCAACCTGACAAAGCCACAGCCAGAAAGCAGGTGTACGGACTGAGCTGTGACGCCCAAGAACCACTCTCAGTGGCCGGGAGAGGGGCGGAGACCCGGGCAGCTGATCCCCTCCATCCCTAGCCGCATCCCGGATCCGGCCACATCAGCCTCTGCTTTCCCAGGAGCTTTCAGGCCTGCCAGCTTCGCCCTACCCGCAGGGCCACCGCCCCTGCCCCCCTCCTAAAACCCTGTGCGCTCTCGGTCCGCCCCCCGCTCCCCCGAGCCTCGCCGACTCTTCGCCGGGGATCGCAGTCCTCCTCCCGTCCCCGCGCCGGGCGGGCCGAGTCCCGGCTACGGCGGAGGTGGGCTCTGCGTCCCTTCGGACGAGGACGCCTGGGTGGGCCCCGGGCACTCCCGCCCCTGCGCGCACGCAGCAGGCGCCCCAGAAACGCCGCTGAGTGCACGCCCGCGCGCACACCGCCGCCCCGCGCGCCCCGGCGCCGCTCACCCCGCCATGGGCGCTGACCCGCGGGCGCCGCCGGAAGTTCCGGTTGCGCTTCCGGCCCTGGGCCACGCCCCCCGGAAGCGGCGCGCCAAGTTCAGAAAGCGCGGTGAACGCAGGCCAGGTGCGCCGGCGATTGGGCACCGGAGGAAGGGGGACGGGGGACCGGGGGACCTGGGGACCTGGGGGAAGAGGGAGCAGGTGGGGGGAGGGGAGGGGCGTCTGGGACGGGTTCCGAGAGCCTTTGGATGAGCCGGTGCTCACCTTGGTGCCGGGTGAGCCCGGGGACCGGACCGCCCCTGATTCTGCGGACGCGCGGAGCAGGAGCAGCCGGTGCTTGGGGCCGGGAGGGAAAGATGGGCCATCGCCCGACCTGCTGCCCCGGGGTCTGAGGGCCAGGCTTCTTTCTTCCCCAGATCAGGTGCTCAGGGGCAGGCCAGCTGTACGTGCGGAACTGGGAGATTACCAGCAGCCCCCCCCCCCCACCTGCCTTCCGGAGCACGGTCCCCTTCCCCCCCGGCCCCTCCCCGCTGCCGGACGCGGGCTTCCATCACACCCGTCCGCGCCCAAGTCCCGCTGACCTGGCCCCCTTGCTTTCCTCCTAGAACCCGAGGGCTCCATGGGCGCCTCCAGGCTCTACACCCTGGTGCTGGTGGTGCAGCCTGAGCGAGTTCTTCTGGGCATGAAGAAACGGGGCTTCGGCGCCGGCCGATGGAACGGCTTCGGGGGCAAAGTTGAAGAGGGAGAGACCATCGAGGACGGGGCCAAGAGGTGAGGGAGGGGTGAGCCTGAACCAGTCAGGCCCCTGGTTTCACCACTTCGAGCCCTGTGACCCAGACCAGGCGCCTAACCCTTGAGCCTCAGTTTCTTCACCTACAAAGCAGGAATAACAACAGTACGCGCCGCGCAGGATTGTTGCACAGACTTGGGGAGACAGTGCAGATAAAGGGGCTGGCGGTGCCCTGCGGCCCGAGTGCTCAGGGCGTGTTAGGGCTTTCAGGACCCGTTTGGGAAGCTGCTGTTTGCAGCTGGGGTTGAAAAGTCCTGGCTTCCTCTTTCTAGCTGAAGCCGTGCAGTCCTCCCATCTCTGCCCCTCTCCCTCGCGACACTTTGTGCCTAGGACACCCCAAGCTGTGACCCTCCCCACTGCTCCTCCTGGCTCATCATGCTGACCCCTGCTCAACCTTCACATCTAAGCAGCTTTTCCAGATAAATCTCATCCCGTGTGTTTCCTTCACAGCACTCCCGTTTCTAGTCCTTTAGTTAGTCCTTTCCCCTCTGTCCTTCCCCTAGGAGCACTCCATGAGCCAGGACTAAGACACTTCATCAGCCGAGTTTGAGAGGAAGTACACCGAGTCTATGGTAGAGGGCAGGTCGTCCTCTAGGGGTTTAGGCAATGGCACTGCCCTCCCACAGGCAGCCTGCACCCTGACTTCCGTCACAATGGGTGGCATTGGCCTGTCTTGTAGGCAGCATCACACAGGACGGGCCTTCATGTCTGGGCTCTACCCGGTGTTCCCTCCTCATGGAGCAGGGGTCTACCATCTCGCTGCCACAGTGTTCCAGTTACGAACGCCCCACAGCATCTGCATCCTGTTCTGCCAGGACAGCCCTGTATGTCCCTTTCCCGGTGGGCACACCCCCAGGAGGTCAGTCTGTCACTGTCACAGTGGATACTGTTGTCCGCTTTCCAGGGTAGCTGTGTTCCCTGAGGCAACCCACAGACACGTGAGTCTGGTTTTCCGAATCCCAGGCAGGTGCCCTGACCAGGAACCCAACCAGCGACCCCTTGGTTCCCAGTCTGGCGCTCAGTCCACTGAGCCACACCAGCCCGGGCTCCGTCCGTTTACTTCTAATCGGTATGTCTCACTCTTTATATTGTTTAGTGTTCATACTTTGAGTCTGTATGTTTACCGGGTGTTCCTTGTAGACAACACAAAGCTGGGCCCTGTTTTCTGACCTGCCCTGACGGGCTCTCATCGGAGCTCTGCGACCACTGGCGTTCAGGGCGCTTGCCGACTCCGCCGCCACCCGTGCGTGCATTCCTGCCCTCCGCGCCACCTCCTCCCTGCCCCTGCTGCTGGCCTCCATGTCCTTCCCCTTTTGTGGTCGCAGTCGAGCATTTGACACGATCCGTCTCCTTGCTTGGCATCATGTCCCTCCCTTTCCCCCGCGTTAGCGGCTGCCCCAGAGTTTGTGACATGTTTGCATTTCACCCAAGGCCCCGTGCCACAACGGCATCACACCCCAGCCCCTCCGCTCCCCGCCGGTGCCTGGGCTGCGACCGTCACATCCAAGTCATAGCAGCACAGAAACACGGGCAGGATACCTGTGAGCGGGCACAGCGCTGCTGCCACTCCAGACTTCGATCTGGGAGAGCAGCTCGGATGACAGAAGCAAAGCCCTTCGCCTCACCGTGCCCCGTCTCCAACGCGCCGCCTTTCTCCAGGCAGATCTCAGTTCCTGACCCACTGGGTCCTTCTTCCTGAGCAGCCGTCAGGGCTTCTCACCATGGGGGGGGGCCCATTGGGCCCCCGGACTTGTTTGAGGAAGCCTTGGCCCCGCCCCTGTGAAGGGCTGTTCCACAGGGCACAGGATTCTGGGCCGGCGTGCGTTTCTCCCAGCACTGTATTTGTTCCACTGTCTGTTCTTCCTCGCGTGGTGGCTGAGGAGGGAACGAGGGTCATCCTTACCTGTGCGCGCCTCTTCACTCTAAATGACCTTTTTTCTTTTGGCCTTTCGGCTATTTTGTATTTAGCTGCACACACACCACCAACAGCTACCATTTTCACTTTATAAGTGAGAAGTTCAAGTCGGGTAACAGCCAAGGCCTCTGAGTATTGGTGCTAATGCATGCACGCTTTCTTTCTCGGGGGCTGGCAGAGGAGCCCAGGCCTCACCCTGAACTAGAACCTACAGCTTCTGGCACACAGGGAGAGGTGCCGAAGAGCCTACACTCAGACCGGAAGACCAAAGCGCTTGTGAGCATTTAAGGAACTCCCCTCCATGTGGCTTCCGGCTACCAGCACGCAGGCCCCCCCAGCACCCTTGATCTCCTCCTCAGCTCTTCTGCGGAGGACTCTGGCCTCTACAACGACAGGCTGCTTCGGGAGCTTTCCCCTCCCCAGAACTCTAGCAGCCCGATCGCACCACCCCCGTGATGGGAGCGGCTCCAGTCTCGGTTTTGGCGGCGTGACCCATGTCTGCTCACTGACCCAGGTCCACAGTGCATCCAGGTGACAGTGAGGCGGAAGCTCTGGCTCCTCTGTAATTGGTAGGGCCTCACCCCACCTTTCCCCAAGTAACCTGGGGGACACTTGTCGAAGTTGATCCTGTGATGATGCAAGTCACCAGCATTACCTCGGCCTCTGGGTGCTCCCTGTGCTTGCCGATGCATCCACGGCCGGGTCTCAGGTGGCCCCGAAGTTTCCAGGTCTTCCTCAGTCTGGATGGCATGTCGGTGGCCACGACGCAAAGAAAGTCTTAATGACATTTTGATAAGCAAATGTTTATGGTTTGCACGTAATCCCATTCGTCAGTTTTTTCTTTACAGCTACCGTTTTCCACATCCCTCTTAGAAGTGCTGGCCTACGCCAACCGCGCTGTTCTCCTAACGTGGTGGGAAGGCCAGCTCTCCGGGGCGCCTGGAGTGGAGTGTCCTCTGTGATGGCAGGGGCATCTCTCCACGCTGGTTGTGCAGCTGACAGCTCCGCTCACTGAAAGACCACGTGTCCCCCCTATACTAGTGCCACCTGTGTCACACACAGTCCCATGATGGGTGGGTCAGCCAGGATGCCATTCCTCTCACGTTCTGTCCAGCGCCTGCGTTACAGGGCTGGGTGGATAAACTAGTAAGCTCGGCACAGCTGACTGGACACCACACTGGGCCCTCCAGATGCCCGCTGGGCCACCAGCGGCCCCCCACTGGAAGCTTCCCAGCCCATGACCTCACTCTCTGTCCTGACCTCACCACAGGGCACAGAACGCTGCAGGCTGACAGCTTTATGACACAGGTCTCCCGTGTCCTCTCAGAGGTTCACAATTCTTTGCACTTGGGGCCTCCTCCAGCAGGTGGGGCTGTGGAGGCTGCTCGTTTTTGGATGTAATCACAGGGGCTGCCCCTGGAAAACTCCCCATGTGTGCCCACAGGGCGCTAATGGTCTCCACACCCAGAGGCAGTGCCTCATCCTGAGGTCAGAAGGTCAGCGTCCAGGGCCCCAGGCTGCCCCCCTCATTGAGACCAGTCAGTTGTGAGGACCAAGTGCCACCACACCGACTCCAGGGCCGTAGGTCATTGCTGAGGAGCTCTCTCCAAGACCCCGCTCCTCTTCCAAGGGCTCTGGGGCACCAGCCCATAGTGTAGGGAGTAGAGGTGGAGCTTAAGGGTCTGGACACCCCAAACAAAGGACCGACTGACGTACAGGGTGCATTCTGGTACAGGTTCAGGGCAAGCTGATGGGCCTGCGGGCTCCAGCAGCAAATGGGCCTCACTGGCCTCGGGGACAACTCCACTACCAGCCTCAGCAGTGAGTCTGTAGCCAAGGCCTCTGGCACTCAGTGTCACTTTATCCACTGAGCTGCCCTTTTGGGTCCCAAAGCAACCGTTGTTCAAGAGCCTCACTCACTCGTGGGCTTGGGGTCGTGTGTGGGAGTCCCTTCCAGGCTGTACCCACTGGGGGAGGGGGCTTCTGAGCTCTATGGGGGACATGTCCTCCAGGTGGCAGGAGCCCCTCAGAGAGTCTGTTTGGGCTGTAGGAGGGTAGGCGTGCCCATCTTTCTGGCCAGCACCGCTGCTGGCCCCCAGAGTGGTGAGGACAGAGAGCACCGGGTTCCGAGAACTCCGGGGTGGTGCCAGAGGGGGCATGGCTGCTGGGTCCGAGTCCTCCACCTGCCACGGGAGCAGCATCGCAGACAGGACCAGGCCCAGTGCAGAGGGGCAGCAGTGCCACCTCGCCTTTGACGCCCAGTGATAGACCCGCCGATGCCGAGGGCTCACTGGAACTTCACACTCCACCGTGCACTCAGGAGAGTCCCTGGCACCAGTCGAAACGCTGAGTCAGGAGCCCAAGGGCTTCAAGCACGGGTCCGGCTGCCTGCCCCCGGAGAGGTGGGCGGGGCCCGGTGCACTCGTTCTTTTCATTGGGGAGCCACGTGCGCCCTGGGTGGAAACACATTCAGGTCTTTCAGGTGAGGTCTCATTTCCATTTACCACCTCGGTGAATGAAGTCCAGCTGAAAGGGCCACAGGTTGGAAGCTGTCCCGGGCCTCCAGGAAGGTCACAGAGGACCTGCTGAAATCAGACCGTTTCAACCCACCCTGCGTGTTTTTAATGGACCGAGCGTTTTCCCTGACTCCCCGCAGGCACACAGAGTAACCCGGCATCACACTCCTAAGCCCCTGGAGATGAAGCTAAAAAAACCTTTATGGTAAATGGGCACACATAATTAGAACATTTTTGTAAAAACAGAAACAAATATAGGGCAACAGGGAAGTGAGAGTCTCTGAGCAGAGCAGAGCCCCAGGCTGGCAGCGGCCTTGGTCCCCAGAGTCCTGCACAGACTTGTCAGAAAGCGCCTGGTGGGCCTTCCTGCCCAAGGCAGCGCTGCCCGGGGAGCAAACTGAAACTTTGTGTCAGTCTGTAACAGCCGATGAGCCAGGGTGCAGAGTGTGCGGTGCTGGCAGCTTCCCGCAGGGCTGTCCACAGGAGAAACGCCCAAGGGGAAGTGCTGGAATGGCAACAGGCTCCTTCTGGGTGAGCTGGCCCAGAGTGATAGCGAGATTGTCTGCGGCGAACGTGTAACTGGACATTTTTAGGTTGGTGCCCGCACTGGCGTGATTGGGCACCCTGACTGTGCTGATGCAAGTGCAGTGGCCCTGAGGACAGAACAGGCCACAAGGGGGGGCCGACCAAGGCAGGGCGCCCTCTCAACCACGGGCATGTTGCTGCGAGGGCAAGGGGTCTCCTTGTTGGAACAGAAGTTAGAACAGCAGTGGCCTGCAGGGCGGCGCTGTGCTCTCAGCATGGGGTGAGGAAGGACAACCCCTCCCTTGGGAAGGTTCCGGTTTCGGGCCCAGGTTCTGGCAGCCTGGGGGGTTCCTGGCTCTACCAGCCTCCTCCTGGGAGTGGCCAAGCAGCAGAGCCCAGCCAGGCCCAGGCTGTGCTGGCCAGTGAGTTCTGTGCCCCAAACCAGCAGTATCACAGCCCAAACCTTGGAACCAGCGAGCCCTAAAAGGTCTGGGTAACTGCAAAGCCCTGCAGGGTGGGGACCACTCCTGTGGTCCAGGCCACGCCCCGTGTGAAAGCTCCCTAGCCGAGCACACGGGTCCAAGCACTCGCTGCTCATCCTCTGGCGCCACACCCCGGCTCTGTGTGGACACTGCGCTCTAGCTGTGGCCCTCTCCCCACCCGCCTCTCCCCAGGGAGCTGCAGGAGGAGTGTGGCGTGACCGTGGACGCACTGCACAAGGCAGGCCACATCGTGTTCGAGTTCGAGGGCAAGCCTGAGCTGATGGACGTGCACATCTTCCGCGCAGACAGCATCCAGGGGACCCCGGCGGAGAGCGATGGTGAGTCCAAGGGCATGGCACAGCCCTGCCCTGCCCTGCCTTCTGGCTGGGAGGCGCACTGCCCCACCTCCCACTCTGCCCAGCAGTCAGGCGGGCTCCCATCAAAGCCCCTCACATGCACAGTGCAGTGGGCACCCCCGAAGGCCGATCTGAGTCTTGGCTGACCGCTGTGCACACTCTTCCCACCCACTCCAGAGATGCGGCCTCAGTGGTTCCCGCTGGACCGGATCCCCTTTGCCGACATGTGGCCCGACGACAGCTACTGGTTTCCCCTCCTGCTTCAGAGGAAGAAGTTCCGCGGGTACTTCAAGCTCCAGGGGCAGGACACCATCCTGGACTACCAGCTACTCGAGGTGGCCGACGCCTAGAGGCAGAACCCTGCCCGCCCCTCGCTGCGCAGTGGGTCCCCCGGGCCAAGCACCGGCCGGGTCTTCCTGTCTGAACACGATTGGAGGGGAAGGAAAATGTAATAAATGTCTTTTGCTTTTTCAACATTCCTCACCAAGCTCCCCACAGCCAGCCCAGGCCCGTCCTCAGGAAGCCTCCAGATGTGCTGGGCTGTGGCCCGTACCACTGGGCACAGGAGAGGGACAGCTCCTGTGACCGTCCGGTGGTAGCTGCTGGTGGAGGGGGTGGGGGCTGATGAGGTTAGTGTCACAGGCTCCTGTTGGGGTCACAGAGGTGGATAGCATGTATGTCCTCACCACCCTTGTGATTCTGCATTTTATACTAGGGGAAACTGAGGCACACCCAGGGCCCAGGACTAAAGCCCAGGTCTAACACCCTGGAGGCCGGTCACCTTCCCTCAGCCCAAGAGAAACGGGATGGTTCTCCTGGCTTCCAACCAGGAAGAGGGTCACCTCCCACTTAGAGAACTCATGACTTTTCCCAACTTTCATAAATACGTTTAATAATAGTTGTGTTAGTCGATGAACATCTCGGAATGTGGACCATTTGTAAACAATTCCATTGGCTGGGTGTGGGAGCTGTGGACTCGGGTGGCTGGGGGGTAAAGTGCGTCACATGAGAGGCTGACTCAGGCACAAGACAGGCAGGGCCTCAGGCACCGACGCCCTGGCAGCGGTCAGCGAGTCCCACACCCCCTCACCCTGCCGGGCTCTGCGTTGGGGGAGCCCACGACGGCGACTGTCTTTGGTAGCTGGCGGGGGCTGGTGCGCAGGCTGGGCCAAGGCAGCGGCGGTGCTGTGGCTCTGGCCTGCTGGGAGTGGGCGCAGTGGCCCCACTGCAGCAGGAAGGCCACCACGGGGGCCCTGTCACTGCTGTGCGCGAGGCTGTGGCGGCACATCAGCTCCCCGGGGCTGCAGGAGGGGGCAGGCGTGCAGCCCTGCACCCCACACCTCGTGACCTGCACGAGCAGGGCCTTGGCCTACCCTGGGAGATGCTCTGTCACCCTTGTCCCGTCACCCGTGACAGGCCACAGACGAGTGAGCAGCAGCTTCCGAGGGGCAGGATGCAGGTGGCCTGGTCACACAACAGCTCAGGCACACACAATGGAGGGAGGGACCAGCCTCGAGTGGGAGCACAGACCTGCTCCACGCGGCTGAGGACTTGATTCTAAAGAGCGCAGTCAAAAGGCAAAGCAGCCCCCACCTGCCAGGCACTGGGGGACACTGCCCCGCTCCTCGGCCCGGGAAGGCACGCGTCAGCCACAGCGGGGCTTGGGACTGCTGTAGCACACCAGCCATCTCCCCACCCCCGCCATGGCTGCCTCCCCACAGACAGAACCCAGCATGGGGCGTGCCCAAGGGACCCTTCCCCCGGAGGATGAAGCGCAGGTCGTCACCCTGTCTGCAGGTGGAGTCCTGTGTCCCGGGGATGACATACATGCAGAGGTCAGAGTACACCAGACAGGGGGGACGACCAAGTCTGCCGAGCAGCCCTGGAAGGCGGGGCCCCCAAGATCCCGCGGGGCCTCCAAACCTCCCCCAGCACCTGTCCCGAGAGGACCCCACCTGCTCCATGCTCACACACAGGAGCAGGACGCACCCACTCCCACCCCCAGAGCTGCCGGAGCACCAGTCCCCTCACCCCTGGGAGCAGGTGGCGGGGTCAGTAAGTGCAGTAGAGTCTGCCTGGGAGGAGGGTCCTAGCCGCCTGAGAAGGGAGGTCAGTGGGAAGGTTCACAGCAGCAGGCTGCTCGCTGGCCCTCGGCGCCCACCCCCTCTGCCCTTCCAGCCTAGGGCCCCACGAGAGAGGGGCCCCTGCACACAGGGTCCCTGTGCACCCCCCAGGCACCCCCTGCAGGACAGCCGTCCTTGCCGCCCTGCTCTCTGGGTGTCGGGAGAAAACCATTCCCAGGAATCCTAACATGTCTCCCCACCCAACTCAGGCCACAGTGCCAGGGTCGGGGACAACTGCAGCAGACCCCACGTGGCCTCAGTTTCCATGGACACTCAGAGACTTGGGGTTGCATCTCTGGCCCTGTTCCCACAAGGGGAGGGGAGCCATGGCACCTGAACCCCAGCCCCACCAGCTCTGACGTCAGCTTGTCAGCTCAAGGGGCAGCCAGCAGCTGGTGGGACATGGGGAGCAGCTGCCATCTGGAGGGAATTAAACAGGGACACACCATTTGGAAAGAAGTTTTAGTGGGGCGCTGGGTCCTCTCGGCGCTAGTGAGGAGACAGGCCGTCCCTCGGGGACCTCGGCGGGGTCAGGGTGCTGTTGGGCCCGACGAAGAGGCAGTGCAGCTTGGGCTTCAGGTCGTTCCACACCTTGCTCATCTGCAGGGGGAGCGGAGAGGGTCAGCCGGGCAGGTGCCGCCCCACGCACAGCCCTTCATGCCACACCCAGAGGCAGCCCGCCCAGTGGCTGGGGTGAGAGGGGACATGCCACCACTGGCCTTGAGTCACCTGCCCCAGAGCTGCCCTTCCCACTCCCTGTGCTGTGGCCCATTCCTCCACAGGCAAAGCCCAAATTAAGAGTGGGCCCAAAACCGGAGGTGACAGATGGCCAGTCTCCTCTGTCCCTGCACATGGGACAAGAGGCACAAGTCTGCTGAACACCGAAGTTTAAGCAGCACTGTGTCGATTCCAGCACTCTAACAGCTCCACCAGGACCACCTCCACTGGGTGACCAACCACAGGGGGATGAAACACAGGAGGAAGGGATGCGCTACCACGCCTGCCCAACTCTGCAGCAAGAAAGGGACATGGGGGCCCAAGGGGGAGGCAGGCTCTACAGTGGGCAGGGCTCCAAGTTCAGCCCTGGTGGCAGAGCGGCTCAGGTGACCACAGAAAAGGAGAGTGTGGCCCTGGGGACGTGCAGATCAAGCAGAGTCCAGCCTCTACATCACAAGACTGGGGACTAGTCATCACCTGTAGCAGAGAACTGGGGTCCCAATGACCTGAGCCAGGCGCAACCCAGGCTCAGCCGCTGTCCTGCCGGGTCCTCCCATCCCTGAGTCACCTGGCGACCCACTAAGAGCACCGCCCCGCCAAGGCCTGGCCCCAGAGACAGCAGTCATGGCCGTGGCAGGGTCTGTACCCTGCCCACTGAACCACCTCTCCGGGGTCCGGACCAGGGTCTCGGCTGTCCACTGAGTCAGTCACAGCCGTCTCCGTCTGGGCAGACGGCCTCCACCTTCTGACGGACAGCTCTCCACCAGCACCTGACTCCCCTGCTGTCGCCCTCGCTGCCAGCTTTGTGAGCTACAGCTCTGAGTTCACCCCAAACACACTCACAGAGCACTCCCCGCAGAGCGGGCCAGGCCCCTTCCTCTCTGGCCTGCCACTCAAAAGAGATCAGCAGGGGTCTCCATAGTCTCTGGTGACGGGCCAGCAAGCCCAGCCATGCACCCAGCTCAGCCGTAGACCAAGGGCTCCTTGCAGCTCAGTTCCCACGGTGTCCCCAGGCTGCCTGGCGTCCCCAGGCCGCTGGGTCTCACACCCTTTTTCAGAGGGAAAACGAGCCCCAGACCTGAAGTCTGCCACAGCCCCAGAGCTCAATTGGGTTTCAGAAATTCCGAGCATGAGACACACCCCCAGGCCCAGGAGCTGGGGGTGGCTGCCGGCAGAGCACCAATTAAGGTGGTGTCCGCACCCTCAGGGCTAACCAAGGGCCCAGGAGCAGCCCAGGACAGAGTACATCAGGAACCAGAGCTGTTGCCTTCCCATGGGCTGCAAAAGGGTCAGTTTCCAGGGTTTGCCCAGTCCCGGCCAGACAAGGACCCTAGATGCTCAGAGATGGACACGCAGGTCACTGTTGGAGACAGGTGAACTGAGGGCCACCAGTGGGAGCTAAGGCTGAAGGCCCCAGATGGCATGGCCCAGGCGGGTGTCACCACACCTTCCACACCTCAGGACAGCGGTTCTCCCCACAGGCTCAGGAGCCACCGCCTGGAGGCAGCTGAGCAGGCTCTGCAGGGAGGTGCCACAGCTCGATACCTACTCCTCACCCTCATGCCCACCGACCTTTGTCTCGGTTCTGGGAATTCTGACGCTATCCCTGACCCCTGAGCTCCTCCAAAAGATAGGAGCTGTTCCTGCAGTCTCACTCTGCCTCTCGCCCCACCGCCCGGCCCCCTGGGGAGTGCCGAGGATGACCACACCATGAGCATCTGGCTGCGCCCAAGGCAGGAGCTTGGACAACGTTTAAGGTGGCATGCTCTCCCCAACTCCACTAACTCTCCTAACAAAGTCTTCAGCGGTGGCGCCAGGGAGCCCACCTCCTTGTGCCCTTGGATCTGGGAGTTGACGAAGGCCCCGAGGATGTGGGATGTGAGGGGCAGGTAGGCGTGGACCAGCTGCATCTCCTGGTGCAGGCAGTACAGAGAGAAGTGGTTCCGCAGCTCCATCGTCTGGATAGCATTCTCCTGCTGCAGCACAAAGAGCCTTCCTTGCTGCTGGCCCGGCCACCAAGCTGCCAGCCCCCGGGCCCCCCCCCACCCTGTAACTGCCCCCGGCCCAGACAGGCATCGGGCGGCGGAGGGAACAGCCACGGAGGGCCTGAAGTGTGGCTCCAGGGTCCAGCTGTACCAGGGGCAGACCAGCCCCCGGAAGGCAGGCCCGGGCCCCCACCCCATGCCCCCAGCACCTCCACGATGCGCGACTCCAGCTGCTCCACAGACTCGGGCTCGCGGCCGTGCGCAGCGGCGCTCATCTGCCTCTTCATCAGGCTGTACTTGCGCAGGGCCCGCTGGTGCTTGTGCAGCACACCCTTCTCATGCCGCTCACACAGGTCCTGGCAGGGACAACAGTGCTGGAGCCCCCGCCGGCAGGAGCGCGTGCGGGCACTCGGCCCGTCAGTGCCATTCACAGCCAGGCAGGAGGCCTTTCTGAGAACGGCTTTTCCTCGAAAAGACAGTTGGCACACACCTGCTCACTCCTCACTCAGAAAGTGCACACGGAACAGAGTAGCTCGGCCTCGGGGCCCAGGGTGGAGCCACCAGCCGAAACCCACGTGAAGGGGCCAACCCGCAGAGCTGGGCCATGGGCTAGGGTGGCTGGCTCGCCGCCCCGTGTGCTCACAGACAGCCAGGACCCCTCCGGCAGAGGAAGGTGCTCCACCATCCCAAGGTCCCCCTGTCAGGGGTCTCATGGGAAATAGCAGCCACAAAGTCACCAAGCTGGGGCTTCTGCAGCCACCTAGCAGCCGCCCACCCAGTGGAGGTGCCCCTACAGGAGCACCCCCACAGCCCTGGGCCAACTCCCCAAGAGCTCAACATGAAGGGCTCCTGGGCCCTGCAGGCAGCACCTCTCGTCACGACACCCCACAGGCAGAAAGCCACCCCGGGCCTCGCCCTGGAGAGGCGTGCACGTGCCCGGGCCGGCCCCTCGGTGTACAAAGCTGTGCCATGCCCATGTGGCACACACACACTCAGATACACACTCACCTAAAGAGACACGTACATTTATACACACACTCACACCCCTCTGCCCTCAGATCGGGGCGGCCAGAGGCCCAGGGGACACCTGCTGGGGCCACAGCCCAGAGGGCTTCACAGCGCCTGCCAAGGGACAGTGACATCAGAGACTGCACCACCCGCCTGCTGTCCGAGCCGGGTTCCTCGACTCCTCTTCCGTCACCCTCAGTGGGACAGCCCCTCCCTCGGGGCTCTCGAGGGCTCTCCCCCTGCCCAGGGCGCAGCCCAGACTCACTCTGTAGGATTGGAGCAAGTCCAAGAAGAGGTTCAGCTTCTCCACCACGTTGTTCTCCTCCTGTCTGCCCTGGAAAGCAGGACTGCGTCACCCGGAGCCAAGCACAAGCAGACCGGGAGACAGACCGGGAGACAGCCCAGAGTCACGGGTCCCCAGGCTGGGCAGGCTCTGCCCAAGAGCCCCTCCCACATGAAGTCGCCACAGCTGGACGAGAGCGGGGGCCTCGCTTCCCCAGGACACCTGCCCATGTGTGCCAGCTGCTCAACACCACGCGTCCTTCCCCTGTTCCAAAGCTACTGTCTGTCCCACACATCTGGAGAGCCTGGCCAGTACTGCGGGGACCCAAGGGCCCCGAGCTCAGAGGTTCCGGCCACTGGAGACCACACACCCGCAGCCGAGGGTCTGGTCGGTGAGGTTACAGGAAAACCCCCAGTGACCACCGGCACCCTGTGTCCTGACTGGGAAAGGGCACAGGGGGAGGAGCCTCCCCTGGTCTGTGGTGGGGCACTCAGGGCTCCCTCCTGATCACGTCACCTGCTAACAAGTCCCGTTTCCGGGTTAGTGCCGCACAAGACCCTAAACCGCCTTCACCAAAAGCACACACATCCTGCCACCACCGAGCCTCACATGAGTCCCCCTCGTCCGGCTCGGGGAGAGTTGCCCAGGCCCCCCAGCAGAACGGAGAGAGCAGAACCAGGGCACACAACAGGACGAGGGGAGCCAGCCCTCAGGTGTCTTCGCTGGTTCGGCTCGAGGAAAACCGAACTGCAGCTGCAACGGAAGAAAGTCCCGAAAGTCCCGAGGGGTCAGGGGTCTGATCCAGCTCGTTAACTCCATTCACTTCACTTCAGTGTGAGGGCCACCAAACACAGCAAGAATACGGGGAAGCGACACCTCTTCAGACATGGAATTTCGAAGCAGCATTCAAGAGCTCAGACCCAAGAACCCTGGAGCCAGAAGGAACGCCCACGTGCGACCTTGTGCCACCCAAGCAGCCTGACCCCGCTGCCGGCTCACGGTGGGGACAGCGTCTGAGCCAGAAGCAGAAAGGGTTAGAAATGACCCAGTGCGGGATGCCCACCCCGCCCTCGGGGACTCGTGGTGCCTGCCCCAAACTGCGGAGGCTGCCAGGGCAGAGGGGGCTGCAGGGGCCGCAGGCCAAGGTCCCTGTGACCAGAATACCTCCCTTTCTCTGCGTCACAGGCTGAGCTCTGAGCAAGTTCAACAGGCTGGATCAAGTGTCTTCAGTGACCCAGCCCGGCCGCCTGCTTTCGGCAGACAGGGAGGCGGGCACAGAGACCAAGCACGCCGAGTGACGTCCCCACAGGACAGTCCCACACCTGAGCCAGGCCACCTGAGCTTGCCCGCTGGCCCACGGCCACCTCAGTCTTGGTCCTCCCGCAGACCATCCAGCACCGGCCAGACCTGGAGATGGCCCACGTCCGACACCAGTTCCAAGAGTCCAACACAGCCCCACTCAGTTTCAAAAGGGAAGAGGCGGGCACTGGGGCCGGAGAAAGCGCGTGCGGGACCCTCCACGCTGGCAACGAGCTCAAGTCCCCCCCGGCACCCAGGGCACCGAGCGCCGCCCTGGAGGCCGCCAGAGGCACAGGCCCAGACGCAATGCTGCCGCTGCTGCCCTCCCCTGTGGCCAGGCAGCCTCAGTGGTCAGGGCCTCACACACGCGTTGCTGGGACTGCATCTGCTAGCAGCCAAAACGCCCCTTCCTCAAGGACCAGGCCACCAACTTCACCAAAAAGTTGCGTAAGTTTCACGGCAGAGAAGCAGCCGGACAAACCCACCGCCTCACGTGACCAGGTCTGCAGACCGGCCCCCGGCAACAACGAGGTCTTTGCAGACTCCTGCATGCACGGCGCCCGCCAGCGGCACAGGTCTTTCTGGAGGTGACTGGTGAGGGTAGGGAGTCTCGGGTGCTGGAGCCAAGTCCCTGTTCTCATGAGTCATCGGGGGGCCACACGCTGTTGGCCGAGGACCTCAAGGTAGGTTCTGGCCCACCCAGAAGCGAAGCCCAGGATGGTGTCTCCCAGGGCAGACATTTTTCCCAGCTGAGTCTCCAGAGGCCAGAACCCCACCGGCAACCCTCTCAGGAGCATAAATGCTGACGGGGAGCAGCGAGAGACAAGGGGTCACGCAGTCCCAACCCGAGGACCGCGGTCACTGGTCATGGGCTTACCACCAGAACCTGCATGTGCGTCCAAGCAGCCGCCCCACAGGCCCTTGGAGCAGGCGTGTGGGCAGCCAGCCACTTACCTGCTGAGCAGCCTTGTCGGCGAGCACGGCGAACTCCACGGACAGGCCTTTCAGCGCCTGCTTGAGGGACCCCCACGTACTGCTGTGCAGGGCAGCCCAGGAGGGGAGCGGGGTTGTGTCGGACCCTAGCGCACTGAGGGGAGGGAGATGGGACAGCAGACGAGACACTCAGAGCTGATGGCTGGTCCCCCCGGGACGCCTCCCCTGGCCCGAACAGCACATCACCCCAGGGACACCTGCACCTCACCTGACCTAGACCCTTGCTCCTCAGAGAGTGGCTGCAAGAAGCCGGGAGCCTGCTCGAAAGAAGGGACCCCAGCCCCAGGCCTGCTGCGCCTGCTCCTCCCTATAGGACCCCACTGTGCAGGGCAGCTCTGGAAGCCAGCCCTGAGGCCTGCCAACGGGGCAGAGTCCAGGTGAGGCCCCGCCTCTCCTCCAGAGTATCCACAGCCCACGGGTCCTTTCCCAGGTCAAGTGGATCTTTCTAAATCTAATCCTGACAATCTGTAAAATGAGCTCTGAGAAGCCGGGCGATCATCATCCGTGTGGGAAATCCGCTTTTCTCTGCCTGACTCCCCACCTGTGCTCTTCCAGATATGACCTCCTGCGTGCCCTGCCCTCCCTCCCCTTTTGCAGCTGAATGACTCAGAAGGAGGGGGCACCTCCTGCTGTGAGCCCTCACCAAAGCCTAAGGCCCGCCCACCTCTCACCCCAGGGGACCTAGCAGGGCCACCTGCCTCAGCTCCCTCCCGAACGTGAGGAGGTCAGCAGCATTGTCGATGGCCCGGGACGCGATCCGCTCGGCCCGGTCGCGGAGCTTGTAGAAGCTGTTGTAGATGTTTCGGATCAGCTCCCGGCTGAGCGCGAATTGAGTCTGGACATCGGCGGGGAGGAAGTCCTGGTGGGCAGGGAGAGAACACCCAACGGGTGGAGCAGCCCGGACTCCCCAGTTGAGGTCACGTGGGGACGCAGAGACCCCCCCTCCTGTCTCAAGGACAGAGAAGCGTCATTGCACACACAGCACAACAGCTGGGTGATTCCCGAGGATGCGACTCCAGTGTCCACACACCCCGAACTGGAGGTCCTGCCACGACCCCCCACTAGTGACCTGTGACCTGCAGCAAGGGGTGTCGAAGCCGGGAGGCCTCTGCAGCCCCTCCTAGTCCCCAAGGGTCACTTTCTGCCTGCTGTAACAGTAACCCCATTAATACACCTCGCTCAGAAACAGAAAGCTCAGGGAGGGAACAAATGAGCGAGTCTGTGTCTGCAGGGAAGCAGTCCAAGGACAAAGCTACGGAGCAGTGGCTGCCGTCCTTTAGAGGAGACACAGGTCACCGCACTGGACAGGCCAACGCGAACCCGAAAGGCTGGAGAGTGGGCACACGGCCCGTGAGAGCCTGGAGGGCTCCAGCGTCACTCGGTGCGGAAGCCTGTGACCTCAGTGGGGGCAGCCTCGCCGACCTGTCCCCTCGGCTCCACAAGAGGCGTGATACCGGCTGCCACCCAAGGGCTGCATGGGAAAGCGCGGACACCCCCAGTGCACCCCGTACCTTGGCCCGAGGGGCGAGCTTGCAGGTCAGGAACTCGTCCCCCGCACACTGGGCCGCCTCCTTCAGCCTGCTCTGCACGTCCTGTGGGGGCAGGAGAGACACCGCTGCACAAGCCGGGCAGGGCAGGGTCAGCGCTGCCTCACATCCTCGCCAAAGGGGATGTGACAATGTGTCACCCCCTTGCTGTCCCTGGTTCAACTTTCCTCGTTGCTCTGAAGCTCAGGGGGCTGTCCTCAGATGGGGAAAGGTGGCTCCCCAGCAGCAGCTCTGCAGACCCCACTCAGGGAGTGGAGACCCCCCTCCCCCCAGGAAAGGGTGACTCCACCTACAGACCCAGGACAACATGCGACAGACATCAGATTCGGAGCAGACAGAAGCTGAGGTCCCTTCCCTGGGAACAACCCACAGGACACAGCCCCCAGCACCCCAGGGCTGCTGGGGACAGAGAGAAGGTGGCCCATGGGCCCCTGCCCAGCCCCCCACCACGCTGTAGGAGAAGGCCCCACTGAGACCCAGGAAAACAGGTAGAGACCCTAACCTAGAGCCACTGATGGGTCAGAAAGCCAGCATTCCAGAAACACCCAGAAGATCTGTCCCAATTCTCTCATTTTACCAAACAAGAAAATGGGGTCAGGGTCCTGGAGACCCCCAGCTGCGTAAAGGCAAGGGGCTAGGGGAGCCCAATGTCTCTGGACGAGGGCCGCCTGGCTCCACACCCAGCTGTGCCCTCCCCACCCCTCCCCCTCCCACCACATTCCCCTCTGGCAATGAAGCTCTGTTCTGAGGGGACCTTCCCCCCCGACCACCCAAGGAACAGAAGGCACACACTCTCAGCTCCAGGACAACCGTGCACCAGTGTCTGGCAACGGCCCCATACAACTAGCAGCACCTGCGGGTTGCCCAGGGGTCACAGTGGGACAGTGAGCTTTCTCCAGGGGTCAGAAGCCACTTCTGCCTCAAAGGAGTGAAAGAAGGAAGCCAGGCCAGCTGTCCCTGCCTCTGCCCCTGGGCCTTCCTGCAGCGGGGGCTGGCTGAGCCCCTTCCCCGGCCCCTGCGCAAGAAGGGGGTCAGGCACACAACCACCCCACCAACAAAGTGTCCTGGTTGGGGCCACCTCCACCCCAGCCCCACAACAAGAGGGTCCCCACGGAAGAGCTGCCTGTCCTGGGGACCAGGCCGAGGCCAGGGTGGTGGCTCTGCCTCAGCCTCTCGTCTGCAACCTCCACTCGGGACAGCGGTCTGGGGAAAGGAGCCACCACCCCTGGCTCTCACTGCGTCAGTGCGCACGCGGCGACCACGCCCAGCACACAGGGACTGGGCTGGTGGTGGTGGGGCCCATGGTCAATCGTGGCCTTTCCTTCCTTCCAGGAAACACTTGTTCACATCTGGGGTCTCCGGCACGTCCACAAACCCACCAAACCACAGAGCTTCCCACACAGCCGCGCTGAGGACTGCTCCACGCGGACACACCGAACCCTGCAGGGCCCCGACCCAAGAGCCTCCTGACAGCGCGGCCAACCTGCTCTCTGGGAAGACAACAGTCTGACCCATGTGGTCGCTGTGACTAGACCCCTCGGGGCCTCCAAACAAGGGACAGGAGGGACAGGAGCAGCGGGAGCAGAGCAGAGAGAAGCAGAGCACAAGAGCTAGGGACTGGGGCCAGCCCACAGCTCTGAGGTACTCACAGGGCCACTGAAGGACAGGAACAGCTTGAGGACCACGTCCTCCGAGAAGGGGGGATGCCGGGCCACCAGGTTAATGAAGCGCTTCAGGGCTCTCCTCCGGGCTTCGATGAACTCCCTGTCCGCTGAAGACAAAACTTGGGTCACCCACAGAGGCGGGAGGGGCACGCTCTACTCTGGGGCCCCAGGCCATCCGCTCCGAGGACACACAGAGCGTCCCGGGGAGGGGCCCAGAGCCCACTCGCGGCCAGCCCAGGGCAGTAGGCGTGGCACCCAAAGAGCCGCCGGAGCAAGAGCACAGAGCACCTGCCTCCGCGCCCACTGACGAACACATGGGGCCCAGACAGCCCCATGGGGCTGAACCACACAGCCAGGGCCCCCGTGGACCACCCACACCGAAGTCACGTCCTATGCCCCTGCAGTGACGGATGGCTTGGGCCGCAAGCCTTGACTGAGCCCTGCTTTCCATTCATGTCACCTACAACTCGCCCCACAGTGGGACCGATGAACACGTTTCACTCGGGCTCTTCAAGGGGAAAAAGTGGGCATGTGTGGAAAAGGCATTTAAGTCCGACCACAAAGAAAAAGTGTTTTTTAAAAGATTTTATTAATTTGCTTTTGAGAAAGGAGAAGAGGCAGAAAAAGAGGGAGAGAAACATCGTGCGCCCCCTACTGGGGACCTGGCCCACAACCCCAGCATGAGCCCTGACTGGGAATCGAACCGGCAACCCTTTGGTTCCCAAGCCGGCACTCAACCCACTAAGCCACGCCAGCCAGGGCAAAGATAAATTTAAAACATTATTTTGAAGCTACTGAAAAACGCCCCTGGAGTTCAGCAGGAACCCTTGCACGGGAGTCCAGGTACCATCAACGCTGACCTCACTCATCAGCTCCAACGCGGATCCAGGAGGCATTCGCCCCCCAGGCCCCGGGGTCCTGCCCGCCCTGAGCGC
Source organism: Macrotus californicus (assembly GCA_007922815.1). Lineage (NCBI taxonomy): Eukaryota > Metazoa > Chordata > Mammalia > Chiroptera > Phyllostomidae > Macrotus > Macrotus californicus. The sequence continues at coordinate 697,197 of VMDR010000008.1, forward strand.
CTTCCCTCGCCAACATCACGGGAGTGACCTGCTCTGTGGTGCTTGCATGGGGCGTGGAGGAGACCACAGTACCCAGAGCGCGCTCCTTGGTGCGGGAGCAGTGCTTATGTGCAGCTCTGAGGTTCCGGAACGCTGAAAACGGGGACTGCGTCAGGTCTCACATCACGTCCCTGTTCAAGTTCACTGTCCCTTTAGAACCGTCGGGAAAACAGCAGAAAGCCGACCGCCCAAACCTGGGCGCTGACCCTCTCACCAGGCCTTGTACTCCGAGTTCAAGAAAGGCTGCGGACGGAGTCCCTGAGACAGGGTCGCCAGCGGGCAGCCCCTCGTCCCGCACCCGGCAGGGCCTGGCCCAGGTAACTGCAGGTGCGTCAAGGAAGAGGCAGCACTTTTACCTCCGTGAAGACTCGCATTAGCTCGGAGGACCAGGCTTCCCTGAGGCCCCACCTGGCGCTGCTGGGTGCCAGGGCTGACGGCCCCGGTTTTGCAAGAGCAGGCAGGACACACGGCCCTCTGGGTCCTCACCCAGCAGTTCAGCCTGTCCTGACCACGGCCAGGGAGGAGCCCAGGGCCCACTCTTCTCCCTGGACAACAGGGGCCTTCCCGCCGACCAGGCACCAAGCGAGGGCCCGTGGAGGCCAAGGGTACCAGGTGGCATCATGTCCCCCAGCAGGCCAGGCACTAAGGCCCAGCTGTGGCCTGGGCTTACTGAGGGACCAGCACTACCGGAGAAGACGGCCAGGAGCTGAGAGTGGATCTCAGCACCCAGGGGGTCGTCCCACTCCCCGACGCCCCACCCCCAACACTGGCCCCGCTGTACCTCCCAGCATCCTCTTGGGTGGCAGGGCGGGCACCATGCGGTACGGGAACTTCTGGAGCAGCAGTTCGTGGAAGACCACGAAGTCGTTGTACCGTCTGTACACGGAGGACTTGAAGCGCTGCAAGGCAAAGGGCCCCGCACTCAGACGCGGCGCCAGCATGGCCCACGCCCCCAAGGCCCCAGGAAGTAGTGCCATCAGGTCCTTGTCTTCCATCCCAGGCCTTTCCCCACAGGAGAGCCACCGCGCAGTGCAGATGCTGAGCGCTGTGCAGCTTGGACTCCATTTCCAGGGCGTCCCTCTGGGTCTTCCGGGAGAGAGGAGACCCTGCAGGAGTCTCTGACCCCTGAGGTGGGCGCTCCTCACCCCTGAAAAGCGCACAGAAGGGCACTGCACTCTGCACTCCCAGCCAAGGTGTCCTCCGAGACACCTTCAGGCACGCGGACACAGCAGCTCTGGCCTCCCCGAGAGACCCTCTACCAGAAACGTGTGTGAGCAGCTGCGTCCAAACCTGGCACACTGCCTGATCACCACTGACACTACAGTGCAGGAAGGGTCAGTCGGTCTGAGGAGGCCACACACGGCGTGACTCTAACCCTGTGATGGTCTGGGAGAGGTGAAAAACCATGGGGACAATAAAAAGGTCAGTGGCTGTCAAGGGCCGGGGGAGGAGGAGGAGAGGGGTGAGCAGGTGAGGCACGGAGAACGTGCGGGGCAGTGACACTTCTTTGAAGGACACGACGGTGTCACAGCAGACACCTGTTGCAATGCAGTTGTCCAAACCCACAGGACGTGAGCGCCCAGAGTGGCCCGATGCAGACTATGGACTCTGGCTGACAGCGACAGGTCCAGCGCCCCACTCCAATGGGGATGCTGACACAGGAGGAAGCTATGCATGGGGGTTCGGGGGGGGTGGGAAATCTCTGTACCTTCTGCTTAACTTTGCTGTGCCCTAAAACTGCCCCAACTAGAAAGGCTATAAAAAACACCAAATATGCCCTGGCTGCTGTGGCTCAGTGGACTGAGTGCCGTCCTGCAAACCGAGAGGTTGACAGTTCAATTCCCAGTCAGGGCACATGCCTGGGCTACAGGCTGGGTCCCCAGTAGGGGGCGCACGAGGGGCGACCGATTGATTGATGCCTCTCTCACTCATCAATGTTTCCCTTCCTCCCTCCCTTCCCCTCTCTCTAAAAACAAGTAAGTAAAATCTTTTTTAAAAAAAGTCAACTGTGCACATGAAGAGAAAGTAAGGAGCCGAGTGCGTGCATCGCCATTCGAGACCCTGCCCGAATGAGCCTCCACGCAGCAGCATCACCGCAGGGACGGCAAGGACAGGTAGAGCCGCCACATGACGAGGGGCAGCCTGGCTCTCTCCGTCCACCCCTGCGTCTCCCTGCAGGCCAAGAGCTCGGGCTCCCACCACACACAAGTACCTGGCTGGACACCTCGTACTCCACATGCTTCAGGAAGAGGCCCTTCTTCTCGGGGACAAGCTCCACCTGCACGGAGTCCCTGGCCAGCAGCTCCTGCAGGGTGTGTGACAGCAGCAGCGGGTTCCCCTGCGGCATCTGCATCCGACTGCGGTCCAGGTCCCTCCGCTCACTGGCCTGTGGCGTCAGCAAGTCTGGGGGAAAGACGGTGACATCACGTGGGACCGGCCGCTCGGAAAGTGGGGGCTGCACCAGCTCTCGATCCCTGCGCCGCCAGCTAGTCCAGCACAGGGACTGGGGCTGGCACCAGCCAAAGCCCACAGCTGCCCCGGACATGCCCACTCATTCAGGCGGAGCCCAGGGTCGGTCTGCTCGCAAGTCGGCAACTGCCCCCACCCTCCAGGAGCAGTCCCATCCCACTCTCAACTGGTGGGAGGAAGGGGCAGCGGCAGACTGACAAGCTGGAACAAGACAGAGTCCTTTCCTCTGGAGTCGAGACAAGGGCTTCAAACAGAAGACACTGGCCACGTTAATTGTGTGTCCCCCGGTTTCCGCAGCACGTGTCACCTGCCCGTGTGAGGGCAACCATTCCCACGGGTGGCGCTCCCGCACCGTGCACAGGACAGGACCCCGGTCCTGCACACCAAAAGGCCGGAGCCCCAGAATGCTCGCTTCCTCAGACACGTGCAGCGGGCAATTCGGAGACTGAGGCCTGAGCAGCGCACAAACAGGGGAACCGAGCTAACGGTCAGTCTGGTGACCAGCACAGAGAGCACTAAAGAGAACCAAGGCCGTTCCAGTAAAACATTGGGGGCAAGTGCCCTTACCTGACCTTGAAGCTCAGCAGAGAAAACAGACCGAGGCCTCGCGGAGTGCTTGGGAGCCCCCAGGGGCACGGGAAACCCCACAAACTGGGGACGAGAGGTCTGTAGCCAAGAGCGCCAGGGACAGCACCCACCCCGGCACAGAGGGACCTGCAGGGTGGCAGGAACAGCGGCCCTCCCATCTGCTCTTCTCTCTCTTCCTTCTTCATTTCTGTCCTGGAGCCTCATCATCAGGGACGTACATGTGGCAGCACAGGAACACAGGCCCACAACTCATCAAAACGTGTGTGTGGAAGTGTGCACAAGTGTACAAGTGTGTGCATGTGTGTGTGTGTGTGTGAATGAATGCATAAGGGCTGGGGGGGTGTGTATTAGCATCCCCAATATCTTAATGGCCAAAAATGTGTCTGGAACTATGACTCCCAGTATCTATTTGCTAAAGTAGGACAAGCATGACTTTCCAAAGGGGACCCTTTCCGGCAGGCTCCACTGCCATATGAGGGCCACACCTGCAGGAGGCGCCAGGCTCCCTGAGGAGGCTCCCGGCTTCTGCGAGGACCCGTCAAGTTCAAGGACAGGGTTCTGACGCTCCTGGCAAACGGACACCCTCGTAGCCAGTTCCCACGGGGACAGAACAGATGGACAGGAGGCCAGCCGGGCGCCACACAGGAAGACTGGGGGCGGGGGACAGGGTCTGACCTCGGACAGTGCGGGCTGAAACGCAGCCTCTGCCATTTCCTCGCTGTGTGGCCTGACCTCCTCTGAGCTTCCAGTCAGAAAAACGAAGGTTAAGGGTGCCAGTCCCCGGACCCGCTACCTCCTGAGTCTTGTTCACAGGCCTCCCGAAGGGCGCGCCCTCCCATTCCAACCCTGCCGGCACAAAACTGCTCCACCACGTCGGCGACCACCTACGCCCAGTGATGAGCCTTCAGACACCCACACATGCGCCTCTGGCGTGACCTCAGTGTCACGCTTCTGTCAGGACCCCAGGCAGTCGTCCAGCCGGCTCTGCATCCACACAGGTCTGGCTCCAGGGTGCTGCTGGCAGTGACATCTGGGCCCTTGCTCACCAGGTCTGAGGGGCCCAGACCTACGGGCACGCCCAGGGAGCCCAGCCGTCAGGTAGGCCCTCACCCTGTCTCCACCAGCCTCACTCAGCACAGGCTGAGCCGGCAGAAGTCACAGGCAGGGAGACCCTCGGCAGGCACAGGCCAGCCACTCACAGGTGCCCACACGTCAAGGGGGAGGTGGCACTGGGGTCCCCCTAACTTGCAGTGTCCCGGCACACCCTGGGTTCACCGGCTGGCAGTGAGAGGTCCCCTGGTGCCACAGGCAGCAGGGAGGAGGGTCCCATCACCCCGCACAGTGGCAGGTGAACTCGAATGTGTCCTCCGACAGACTGCAGGCTCAGCACTCAGCCACCACAAGACCCACCACAGCCACCCTCTCCACCGGCCGGCACACCAGGGAGGGGTGACTAGGACCAGGGAGAGGTGGCACCAGAATCACCTGGCACCTGACGGACGGGTAAGACAGAGACCACCAGAGAAAACAAAAGTACGAGCTGGCAAGGACGGGCGGGAAGCGGAACCCATGTGCGTGGCTGTTGTGGAAAGCAGCACGTGCAGCAGACCCTCGGAGAGTCAACCGCAGAGTGGGCACATGACCCAGCAGCTCCACCTGCAGCTTCCAACCCAGCCCAGTGGAAGTGGAGACCCGAGCAGACGTCTGCACCGCTGTGCTCGCAGCGGCGCAGCTCCCAACGGCGAAAACGCGGAAGCGACCCACGAGGCCACTGCAGAACAACAAGCACAGTGGGGCCCCCGGACGCGGGGCTGTCACCCCGCATTCAGCAGGAAGGCCACTCTGACCCAGGCCGCAGAGTGGGTGAAGGCAGGCTAGAAAGCACACCTACCAGCTCAGGGTCCCACAAACGAGGACGGAGAGCACTCAGGGTCACAGGGATGGGAAGCGGCCAGTGGGCACCAGGGGCGGGGGTCAGTCTAGGACATGGACGGGGACGATGGGTGCTCAGCAACGGGAACGTGCTTAACGCCACTGCACGCACACAGAAAACGGTTGACACCGCGTCACGTGCAGTACAAGCCACATGATGTTGGCGTGTCTGTGCTGTGGGTTTATTTTAGAAACACACATGACTGCGCCCACCCTCATCATGAGTGGGGTCTAAGAACCTGAATTTCTAACCATCTTCCAGGTGAGGCGGGTCCAGAGGCCACAGTCTGAGAACCACGATCGCAGGGCAGGTGGGTGGAAGGCATTCAATGCCCCACATCCCACAAAAATCGGGTGCCTCGAACCACCGCCACCTTGCTGTACTCATTCAGCAGACGGGGGTGAATGTAGCCCGCCAGACAACTCTCCACCCAGGTACCACAAACTGGGGTCCGCAGCTCACCAAAGGTTCCTTCTAGGCTCCTGGCCGCTTCTGCCTCTGATGGAAAGCGTCTCTAAGTGACGCTTGTCCTCACGCTGAACACGCTGCTCTCAGGAAGTGGGGCAGAGGCTTCCTCGTCCTTATCGCCGCCCTGGCCTCAGAAGCGAGGATTCAGCAGCTCCGTGGCCAGGAAACATCAGGGCAGCCCTCAGCATCTCTATCTGCAGGCGGCACTCCCTAAACAGGACCCGCCACCGTCAGCTCTTCCACGACCCCTCACTCCGGAGCTCAAGTTCACCAACCTTGCAGTGCGTGTTTCTTGTACTCGCTCACTGCCTGTAATGTTATGACCCTTCGAGAAAGGAACATCACCCTGACCTGCAATCCGTCAACAGCCACCTTCGTCTTGCTCGCCACACATACAGGGCGACAGTGGGCGATTTTCAACGTCCAGTGTGTGTCTGCGTGACCGCACTTCTCCCCCAAGCTTCCCAGCAGAAGCAAAGCCCTCCCAAGTCCCTGGCCACTCAGTCACTGTGAGCTGTTTTGCTTCCAGGAGCCCTTTCTTCGAACACACACAGAAATACGGTTACATCTGTTTTGGTGGTAAATATTCCAAACGTGCAGGAAAGGACAGACAGGGTCAGAAACACATATCCAGCCGAGAGCTCCCCGAGCCCACGCTGGCCACACTGTTCACAAAAACTTGCAGACCCACGCCTTCCCACTTCCTAGTCCAAAGTGGCCAGCACCCCAGAGCTGATGGGCAGCAGCGCCGGGCATGAGTGTGGACACCTCCCCCACACAAGTACTCTTCCGCTGCACACAGAAAACGTACGCTGTTCTTCCCACTGACTTTTCCAACTTCCTTATACCGAAAAGGAGCGTACAGAAAAGCGTAAGTATCAGAAGTTCCGCCGAATGAATTCGCATGCTGGTGCACCGGCACCCAGAAGAAATGCCACCTCACGAGCACCCCACGCCCCCCAGGTCCCTTCAAGTCCCTCTCCCCGTTAGGGGACGCTGCCTTCTAACACTGCAGGGGGTCTGCTTTTGTGTTGTTTTTCTCGCCTGCTGTGCTGTTACGTGAGTGACGACAGACCGCGAGGTCCTTCTTCCACCACTGTGCCGTGTGCGGCCACCATGGGACGGTGGCAGCCGCAGGATTCACGGGGGGGCCCGGGCACAGTGCACGCCGAGGTTGGGCCCATGCTGAAGAGGGAGAAGGCCGGCTCCCAGGGTTTCCTATTGTTCAGATTAGGAGGAGGATCCCCGTTTTCCAAAGCCACGGAGCCCCCTTACACTCCCAACAGCGAGGGCTCCGGGCTGCGTGGGCGGGCCAGTGTCGCTCCCACACGTCAGTCCCCGCTCCGTCTAGATTTGTTTCCCTCCTACGTCCCAACCAGGGTTCCCTATTCCTGAGAAGTTCCCTTTTCCGTCTGCAGCGATTGTGCAATGTCTTAGGCACGGAACTGAAAATCACACAGCCGTTCTCCCAGGAAACATTTCTGTCATTAAAAATAGCCCGAAGAACACGCTCACTCCCAAACTGCTTTGCTGTATTATCTCCATCCTTGAAATCAATTCCTAGAGAATTCCCCATTTTTCCTGTGACAGACACTCCCCCAAATGCCTTTGACATCTGCACACGGACCGCCCGGCACCCTGACAGCCGCAGACTGGCTAACACTATCCTGGGAAACCCTCCTCGGACGTCGCTGTGGTCCCTGCGATCGTCCACAGATGTGTCCTTGTGGAACATCAGGAAAGGATAAACTGAAATTCCAGCTCCCCGAGGTCCGGAACACAAGTTTTCCTCAAGTCCACGGAGGCAAACACCCCCTGCTCCCGCGCCTCGTCACCTCTCTTCAGCCACGGCCGTCCTTGAACTCAGTGCACACCTGCGCGCTATGTCCCTCCCGCAAGACACTCTTGCCCTGACACCCCCCGACCGACCCCCTCTCCCTGGAACCTGGGTGCGAGTACCCGCTGCCATGACACTTGCCCGGGGAGCACCGGGCTCGCCCCGCACCTCCCTCCGCAGAGCTCCACCCGGTCACTTACTCGTGTCCACCGTCCGTGTCCCCTGCAGGAGCACGAGCACCCACTGCAGGCCTCTCCGTCCTGTTCACAGTCAGCATCCCAGCGACTGGGGCAGAGCTCGGCAGCGTGTATGACCCGACTGCCAGGAACTGTTCACACGAGCAAGGTCACCTAACGTCATCGAGGCCTGGCGGTTCCTCGGTGGGGCAACGACACCTACAGACCTCACGGAGGCCTGGCCGGTGACAGGAGCCGTGCCTCAGTGAGGGCCAGCAGAGCACACACGAGGATGGCAGTGTCTTCCTGCCACCACCACGACCTTTCTGACACCCTGCAGCTGGGCCTGTTTGTCCCCAAGAAGTTATGAGGCCAAAACCCTGATTATGAAAATCTGAATAAGCAACTGACACAGCAAAAACCTCTCCTGTCTCCCCATGTGGTGTTGGGGCTTTCACCTTGAAGCGAAGTAGAAACAAACCACCTCTCAGGGCCCCTCCACGCCCCCTGGTGTGTGTCAGCTGAGAATTTCCGCCCAGAATCCCCCCAGCCTCCGAAGTCAGTTCCAACACCACCAGGCCCAGCAAGTGTTTCCCGGTCCCAGTCAGAGCCCGCGGCCCATCCCGGCTCTCACGGCGGGCTCCACGGAGACGGGCACCCGGAAAGCTGTGCCGACGGCAAATGCCGCTGCGGCGAGAGCCGTGACCAACAGATCTGCTCAGTATCCGGAACCTTCCTGGATGTCTCACATAGCATCTCTCCGACCCCAAAGCACTTGCAGCGGGCACTGTGACCCCATTTCACAGACGTGGAGCCTGGAGGCCTGGCGGGCAGTGTGGCCTGAAGTCACAAGCCACCCGATGACACCAAGTCCTGCGTTCCCTCCCTGACTGGTGCAGCCTCATCCGACACCCCAAACAGGACAGGAGCAGAGGCGGGCACACCCCAGGCTGGAGCCAGGCCCCCACCCCCCCGCAAATCCCCGAGTCCTCTGACGCCAGTCACCTCCCTGCACTCGGCCTCCTTGTCTCTGAAGTGGGGATGAGCCCAACCACGTTACCATTCAATGGCAAGAATTTAAAAACTAAAACAGAAGACGTGAACGTGTCCAGCACAGAGCCTGGCACCCCGGCCCTTTTAAAGGGCCCACATGCCAGAGGCTCCACTCACAGATCAAGGCGCAGGGCCTGCTGTGGGGACAGAGCTCTGCACGCAACGCGTCCTGCAGCGTGGCCACAGTGTCATGGTCCCTCAGGAACTGATGAACTGCTACAGTCCCACTGTCACCCGGGGGCGGCTCGATCGCCCCGGGACCTCAGAGACATGTGTGGTCGCTCACTCACTCACACAGAGGACGTTTCCAGCTGTCGGGGCTGGCCCTTCCTTTCCGAGGGACATGCAAGGGACCAGGCCACAGAGGGGAAAAGAAATCACTGGCCCGTTTCCTTAAGCTGTCAGAAAACTGAGGTCAAGGCCCAACTGTCACCTGTCAGGTAATTTCCTGTGACTCAAATCAGAGCACGAGGAAGCGACCGCAGGGCCACCGGACTGCCGCTTCCCCTGGGACGGTGCCCCAGCCCTGCTCTGAAGGGGCCATTCAGCTGAGCCTTTCCTTAGAGAAACCTCTCGGGTCTCAGTTCTGGTGTCCAGAGGCCTGATGACTTTCTCCAGAGCTCGAGAGGAAACTCTGTTTCAGCTCATTTGGGGGACCTTGGAATAACGTACAATGTAAGAGGTCATAGTTCAAGAAAAAACCTCGCGTCTAAACTCAATCTGTCTCTGGTTTTTTCTCTGTTTAAACCCTCACCCTGGTCTGGCGCGCACTCACCTGAGGGCGCGGCCCAGGGAGCATAACTGAACGATCCAACCAGGCACGTGCTGACCTGTGGAAGGGACCGCCAGGCGTACAACCAGAGCCCTGACTCCCCGCTGCCTGCTGTGTCCACACCCAGGCATGCAGGGCACCGACCGGAGGAAGAAGGGACGCCTAGGAGACCAGCACGAGCAGACGCCACAGCCAGAGGGTGCGGGTGGTCTTCCCCACCCACCTCAGGGGCTCTGGGGGCCTCCAGGCGAGGACGGCCAGCCTCTGCTCTGCTGTGCGTGTGCCCGCGTCTCCAGATCGGTCACCTGCACATCGTCCTTCCAGGAGGGAGCTCGGCCTGCGCGTCACACCCCCAGAGACGCAACCTGTGAGTAGAGGGCCTCGGCACCGGCCTCACCCTCACCGGGAAACAGACCCGGCGTGACCCCTGGACCCAGGCTGAACTGAGCGTTTGCAGCAGATGCGGAGAGCAGCTGAGCGCCCCCTCTGGCCACAGTTCTCCTGCAGTCGATGGCGTGCCCCGCTCCAGGGCCAGTGCCTGTCACTGTGTCCCACGCCACCATTCAGTGCACTCACCCCCTTTCTGAAGAGTGGCGGCACCTCGAGGTGGGCTCCAGTGGAGTCTGTGACTCACACCTCACAACGAGGACAGCCACTGGAAGAAGGACCGTCCTGTATGGGAGGGGGGGCGAGCACATCCGTAAGGGGGCTTCCTAAGAGGCGGGCAGGGGATGCCAGCCCACACGGACTGCAGCAGGGAGGTACCGTGGGCCACATCCTCACTGCAGCAGACGCCTGGGTGGGCACCCCCCCCCCCACTTGCCAGCTGTATGGTCCTGGACAAGGGACGGGACCACTGCGTGCCTCAGTGTCCCCATCTTACAGCAGGGGCAAAGCGACTGCTTCCCTGACAGGCCTGCTGTGCCCCCCAGTTCCCTGGCACCCGCGCACTCACAGAGTGTCTGGCACACAGCAGGTGCGCGGAGGGCCTGGCCATCAGCACAACCACACCGCCATGGCCCTCCGCAGAGCCCTCCCCCTTCGGAAATCTCTGCCATCAACGGCCGCTCAGTACGTAGTCTGGGGCAGAGCAAGTCCGTGCCACGTGACACAGTTCTTCCTTAAACTTCCCCGCAAACTCCCCTGAGACCCCCACCTCGCCGGCAACCTAAGCAGCAGGCGAGCCATGACACACGGGGTGTCCCTCACTGTCCAAGAGCTGTGACACAGCACCGCTCTGCCCCTGCGCGTGCCACCGACATAGCAGCCAGTTTCAGGAAGGCCGGCCCACCCCGGCCTGGACTGGACCTCTTCTGGAGCTGGGAGGCGAGCTCGTGCTGTCGGATAACTGTGTCAAGTCAGGAGCCACCTGACTTCCCTCCCCAGATGGCAGCCCCACCAGGGAGATGGTCCAAATGCAGCTGGGGTTCCCAGGTGCCCTCCCGCCACCACGCAGAGGCCGGTGCCACCACAGTCTGGGTCCTCCCTCCTGCTGATGCCAGGGGCCCCTGACACGGCTGCTCACACCAGCGCCAACCACACTCAAGACAGAGACGGCAGATGCGGCAGGGGCAGGCGCTGCACTAGGAGGGGTGGCGGCACAGGGAGCAGGTGCTCCACTCCAAACGCCCCTCCAGCTGGAGAGGCGGACGGAGGGCCCCACACTTCCACAGCACTGTGCTGGAACGGGGGCCCAGGCGCCCACCTTTGTGAGCCAGGCCACACAGTTGGCAAGTCCTCCCAGTGCGTCAGGAGGTCAAGTCTGCCCTGGACGTTTTCTGCTCTGAAACACGTAGGATGATACACTAGCCCTAGTATTTTCCCAAAGGAGGGCTACCCCTCAAGTCTGGTGATTCCAGGGCAAAAGCATGCAAAGGCCGAGGACGGGTCGGTCCCCCGCTCCAGCCGCTCCCGGCCAGCGCCGTGTGCAGACGTCTCTTTCACGCAGCACTCTCCTCTGGAAGGAAAAACGAACCCACACAGAATTCCCCACCGGAACACACCCCTTCCTGCCAACCACGCACTCTGCCCCAGGGTGTTCCACAGAACAGTGCTCCAGAGAGTTCCTCTTTCTTCAGAGTGACACACTTTACTTTGCAAATGGTGTGCGTGTGACAGAAATAGAGCATAAAGACCAAAAACACAAACCTAAACAACACTCACATAACTACCTAACGGGGACCACTACCCTTACAGTTAGCTACAGCAGCAAACACTCATTCTACTCCAGCACGTGAGCCCTTCCTACATAGCAGACGCCGCTCCAGGTGCGAGGACACAAAGCCCCAGGATCTGCAAATGGAAGTGTGTGTGGGAGAGGGCAGGTGGCCGGGGGCGGGGGGGGGTGTTTCGCCTGAATGCAAACAGAACTTGGGGGTACAAATCCACCACAGTCCAACGCATATGCTTCGGTGACAGCTCAGTGATTTCCGACACCTGTGCACAGGCAGGGTGGCGGGCAGGGTGGCACCGGGGCGCAGAGGGCATGTCAGTCCCCCAGGGACGCAGACAGGGCGGGCCGCCACACAGACGAGGATGACGAGGATGGCGGGCAGAGTTCAGACCTCGCCCCACAGACCACCAGGAAGCATCTGAGGTGTTGCAAACAGGCAGCCTGCAGCTCCCTAACCGGACGGAATGACTGGAGTGCCACAGGATGAGCCCCTCAAACAGAATTGAGGCCAGTGCCCCCCAAGTGTAAAAACCCAGTGGCAGCGGCCAGGGCCGTGGAGAGCAGGGCGAGCGGGTGACGCTGTCCAAACAAAGCAGACCAGGCCACCCGGCAAGTGTCGCCCTCGTCCTGTGCCGTTCTCATCCCAAGTCCCTACCGCCAAGTTTACAACCTCAGGGGGCTCCAGAATAACCCACTGACCCCGCACAGTCCAGGAACGGAATGTTCTGGTCAACCAGCCATCTCCAAAGTTGTAATTTCAAACAGAAAACCCACCAAGGTTTTCTTTTGCCCCAAACACAGAAAGAACCGCTGTCAGTCAGCAGGGACAAAGGCGGTCCCAGCAGAACACGGGCAGGACATATAAGCGGCCGTCCAGGGGAAACTGTTACAAGAACCCTCAATGAATTAAGAGCCAAGGAAACGCCAATCAAAACAAAAACAAAACACTTTCTTAATTTTTCTAAGTTTGAAGAAAGTTTAAAAAACGGTATTGCAAAAAAAAAAAAAGGGGGAGGGTGTGAGGGGGAAAATGCAAACTGTAATTGAACAACAATAAAGTAATTAAATATAAAGGTATTGCAAGAAAAATAAAGATAAGAAAGAGTGAAAAGTGGTATTTCGTGTTAGTGAATGCACGGGAAAGGATGCTTCTGCTACCACAAGTACAAACTGGTCATCGCCACCCTGGAGGACAATTTGTCAGCAGCCATTAAAGCAAAGAGGCTGCAAGCCTTATGGCCCAGCAATTCCATTCCCAGGGTCTCCGTGTGCTACGAGTGGTCGGCACTGTAACGAACCCCCAAGACATCCGTGTCCGCCTCCCTGGGACCTGCGAACCTGTTGGGGTACACGGCAGAGGGGACGAGGGTTGCAGCCTCCTCTTAATTGAGGGCGAGGGCTGTGGGCCGCGCAGGTGGGCCCAGTGTAGCCCCAGGAGTCCTTCTGTGTGGAACAGGGAACGAGGCAGGGAGGACCGGAGATGACAGCCTGAGAAAGATGTGGCCCGGGGCTGCTGAGGAAAGGGCACCGTCAGCCAAGGACTCCAGAAGCTGGGAAACAAGTCCCTCCCCAGGTCTCTGGAAGGAATGCAGCCCTGGCCTCACCTGGACGTTAGCCCAGGAAGCCTGTTCCCCACTACTGACCAACAGCGGGAGCTCTGAGGGGGTGACTGGCGTTGTTTGACCCACTAAGTGCATGGTAAGTTGTTATAGCAGCCACTGGAAACTCACACCACCCTCGGGAAACACGGGCAGTGTGGACAAGGAGGTGTGTTTCCAGGGTGCACACACACAAAACAGAACAGAACTGAAAGGGTCCTTCCCAAACTGAGAACAGCAGTCTCCTCTGGTAAGAGCAGGAGGGGGTGGCCGCAGCCGGGTGAGACTTTAACTGCATCTATAGTGTTCTTCCTCCCAAAGAACCCGGGCTTGTCCACGAACCGCACACTGGAAAGTTCGATTCCCAGGAAGGGAGCTGCCATCCACGACTCAACTTCAAAGACTGAAACGTGACCCACACCGAGACCCACAGTGAACACAGCAGCTTTTCCCGCCCATCCCAGAGGTGCCGCAGAGATGGGGACCCTGCGGCCCCGCAATCGATGCTGACACAGGTGCCGGCGTGTGGGCACAACACCCAAAATCAGCCTGTGCTCCAGTGCAAGATACACACATCCCACCATTGGACAAAACTCACCCTCAAGGGCTGAGGTTTTCGCACTCCAGCCCACCAGACCCCGATCCCCACCACTGGCAACCCCCTTCGCCACGCTCTCTTTGGGCACGGCCACCGCTTCTGGCTTTAGCTTCCTGGGTACAGAAAAGGAGTGCGCACTACTTCACCTGCCTGCCTCACAGGACGAAATGAAGTGACTTGCCAAGTCCGCCGGCCCACGCACCCCGCTTTGAGAGTCTCCCAGATGGAGGAAAGTGCTCTGGAAATTGAGAGGCACTACAATGTCCACTCCATGAACAGACCTAACAAAATCGCCCCCGCCCCGAGGAAGGCCAACTGCCTGGGAAGTCCCGGGAAGTCACAGGGCGTGAGTCCGGGAGAGGGCATCCTAACCTGACACCACACTGACCGTGGGTGGGTGGGTCCTCCAGCAAACACCCCATGCAGCGCCTCTGCCCGCAAAGAAGAGACCCCGAGCCACCACCACAGCCAGGACCTGAACTGCCTTGCTGCCCAGGCAAAGAGTACTCCCACCCAATCACGGCGCCCCGTCTCCAAAGTGTGGCCCAGCCAAGGGGTCCAGTCTGGGGCCCTGGTATAGGTGGGGCTGCAACCTGTGACCTCAGGAACACGATGTTCTAACCAACTGCAAGGGCTGTCACATGCTTCTCCTTACTCAGCTCCAAGTGAAAAGAAAATTAACGACCAACAGGGGCGCGAGTGGGGGGGGGGGGGGGAGGAGAGATCGCCGTCCAGACTCCAGCTCGGCCAGGGTCTTCCTAGCAATTAGGCCAATCCGGTACAATGCCCCCCGCTCCCCCCACCCCAGACACACGGCCAGGCAGCTTCGAGGCCACTCCTCCTTAATGAATAAACCAAGAGCCCTCCAGAACTCACTTTAAGCGTGGCCGCCTCAGGGTGAACCTTGCCAGGGCCCCCAGGCAGAGTTCCCCAACTCTGTGCCCCTGCTAAGAGGAAACAGTAAGTCACACCAAGCCCACCTCCACGCATTCTGCAGTCAGGGGGCTACACTTAAACGGGGCAGCCTCGAAAAGCCAAGCCTCCTGCATGCCTCTACGGACAAATGTGGCGATTTACACAAAACACCCAAGTCCTGAGCGGCCACCTAGTCCGAGGTCCCGGAGGTCCAGGCGCTGCGCTCACGCGGCCGCGCAGGAAGGTAAGGTGGGGCGGGCGGGGGGGGGCCCGCCCGGGGGGGGCCCGCCCGCCCCCAGAGGGGTCGGCGCAGACCCGCGCGGACGCGGGCAGGAGCGCGCGGCGAAGTGCAAACCCGGGCAGGGGCTCGGCTCCCAGGACCGAGGCGGCGGACCGCGTCCCCGGAGCTCCACGCGCCCCGGGCACTGGGAGTGGAGACCCGGGGCAGAAACTGGGCTGAGGGCCGCGGGGCCGGCGCGCGGGCCTAAGTACGCCGTCAACCCGCCGGACTGCCTTACCTGCCGCCGGTGCATCCGCCTCCTCGTCCGCTTCCGCTTCTGCCGCGGCCGTGACTGCCGCCGCGGGCAGCGGGTCCATCGCACCGCCAGTCATGTGAGAGCGCTACACGTGACTTCCTCCGCACCCGCCCTCTTCGCCGCTGCCCAGCCTCGCCCCGCCCACTCCCCGCCTCACCACGCCCACCCCAGCTGCGTCACGCCCGCGTCGTCCTGGCCCCGCCCACTCTCTGGTGCCTCGCCGCCATGGCCCCGCCCACACCGCCTCGCCTGGCCCAGGCCTGGGCTCTTCGGCTCCGCCCCCCAGCCACGCGGCCCAGGGCGGGCGGGCGCGCGCTCCTGGTGTCTTGCGTGTGTGCGCTGCTTCTCCCCGCGGGCCTTCGCTCAGCCTTCCCCCACCCACTCATTCATCCCACGCTCACCCCCTCGCCTGCGCCGCGTCACATCCTTATTCGTCTACGCACGCGCGGGTCCCGCACTCCTCGCCCCTCCACCCTCGCCCCGCGTCCGGCGTTGGTTCTCTCGCTCCCCTTCCGCTCCCTCACCCGCTCAAGTCCGCTGGCCGCTGCTGGAGGTCAGGCCGGCCCGTGCCGGGTACCTTCAGGGTACTGGGGGCGGACAGAGCGACGGGCACCGCAATGGGGGAAGCGCCCTGGCTGTTCCCGAGCAGGGCTGCGGGAGCTTCGCAGATGAGGGTCCCGGCCCCGCGGGGTGAGGGAGCCCCGGACGGAGGAGCCGCGCGGGTCCTGGGGGCAGAGAGGAAGAAGGAGGGGCGCAAAGGCTGTGCGGCTTGGAAGAACTGCAAACGCCCGTGGTCTCCCTGAGCTAAAGGGGGAGGGGGCAGAAGTGGCAGAAGAGGAAGCTGGAGCGGTTGGCAGTGCTCCATCAGGGGGGCCTCATTTCCAGAGTCAGCACCTGGACCTGCTACTGGGGGTGCCTGCGGACCCGAGGACTTACAGCAACCAGGAGCCCAGACCCATGACCGGGTCCTGGGAAGGGTCCCAACGTTTCTAGATCCCCTGCCTCACTTACACGCCACCACACTGAGGACACTCTGGCCCCAGGACCTCAGGACATCCCTGTGAGCTGGCACGCTCACTGATGCCCCCCACACACACACACACCCCACAACCCAGGAAGCTCTGTTCCCCTTCTCCAGATGGGCAGATACCTGCTTTCCCAAGTCACAGTGGGACCCTACAGGGTCCTGTGACAGGCACACCCATCTCCTGCTGCTTCCTTCCACCCGCTGGGCTTCCTTTCAGCTGCTGTTCTACCAAATGGCATGCTTAGCATTCTCCCTGACTTCCCCAGTCTCCCCTCCCCAGCCACACACACGCACAGCTGACTTCTTGGTAGTATTTGCTGCATATCTCTAACCCCAGGAGATTATAAGATCTCTATTAAATGTTTAAAAGTTCATTGCACCTTGGAAACTGTAACACATTATACAAGTATAAAATCAGACATTATCCAAGCATAGCAGCCTGTGGTCACACAGCCTGAAGTTCACTGGTTCTGGGTCTTGCTGGGCAGTGTTCAGATACACTCTGCCCGGGGCCCACCCGAGTTCTGAGGTCATCGGTCTGGGGTGTGGCCTGGACTTGGGATTTTTTAAAAATCCCCCCCCAGATGATTCCAATGTGCAGGCCAGGAGGAAGACCACTGCTCTATGTCGGTAAGTTTGTTTTATTTCCTCAAACATTTCTTGAGTATTTTCTAGGTATTGAGGTCTGTGTGGCAGAGGGAGAGGAGGGTTGGTGGGGACACAGGTGACTGGAGCAAGTACCGCCTCGGAGTTCCTGACCGAATTGAATCGAATGGAGGAACAGAGCACCATGGGATTCTCACTCCACGCGGAGCAAAGCGAGTGTGAGAGGTGGAAACGTGGGCATTCTGGAAGGAAAAGAGAACGAGCGACTGTCTCTGCGTGGCCCGAAGAGGGAGTCCGATACCTCCTCCAAGGGTGGGAAAGTGCGCGGGACTCCGCCTGCTTCCACTGCCTTCGAGCCCCACTCGGAACCCGGACACTTTCTGCGTCGTGCAGGGCGAGTGAGTAGGAAACGGAATTTCGGATCTCCGAGGCCTTCTGATTAACGGCAGGAACCCAGTGCTGTGAAGGCTGCCCGTCTGTCTTTGGGTCTCCGGCGCCGCACACTCCGCCGTCCCTTTGGGAACTCGAGAGCCGCAGCCACACAAGCCCGCAGGACTCGAGCGCCCAACACCGAAGCTGGGGGCTCCCGGCACAGGCACACCTGCAGGCACGGGCTCTCTCAGTCAGCCGAGAAAAGCGCAAGGATTTCCAAGTCCTGATGAGGACCTTTCAAAAAAGTCACTAAAATGCTCTGAGTAGTATATCCGAGAACTGTCAACAGTGGTTCACTTATTGATCAGAACAGGCCACATCACCGCTCCGCAGGAACAGTCTCCCATCTCCGTGGCCGGAAACCACAAAGAGGCTGCGCTCATCGCTGGCACCCAGAAATCAAGAAAACAGCAGCCGGCCTCTTGAGTTTCTGCCTTGGTGACCAAGGGAAGGCGCTCAGGAGCCTCTGGTGCCAGTGTCTTTACAGGTCACCGAGGTCAGAGGAGCTCCACGCACTCAGGTGGCAGGGCAGAGCTGGTCAGTGGTGCAAAGGCTGGGATGCAAACCCAGACTGCTGGGACCCGAGCCAGCGTCACAGCCCCTGCAGCGATCTGGGTGCTGAGCCTAGCAGCTGCTCCTCAACACTCCGCATCACAGAAATACGGTCTGCCCACTAGGGTTTTTTTAATTAATTAATTTACTTTTTAGAGGGGAGGGAGGGAGGTAGAGAGGGAGAGAAACACCGATGTGAGAGAGAAACATCAACTGGTTGCTTCTCACACACCCCCAACTGGGGACCTGGCCTGCAACCCAGGCCTGTGCCCTGACGGAATCCAACCGGAGACCCTTTGGTTCGCAGGCCGGCGCTCAATCCACTGAGCCACACTGGCCGGGGCTGCCCACCTGTTTCAGGGTGCTTGGTGTGGAAGTGCCTGCAGCTCTGTAAAGCGTATAGGGAAAGGGGAAGGAACTCTTAAAAGCAGGGATGGAGAGGCAACCAATCAATGTTTCTCTCTCACATCGATGTTTCTCTTCCTTTCTTTCTCCTTTTCTTCTCCTCTCTAAACATAAATAAAATATTATTTTTAAAAAGAGCAAGACAGGGTGCCGGAAATAGGGCGAATTGTAAGCTGCAGGGCGAGCAAAAGCTAACGCGAATGACATACAGTGCTCTCAGAAATAATGGAGATCTTAGGGACCCAGGTTGAGGCAACAGGAGAGGAAGGCACAGCCTAGAGGTGGGAACAGACCTGAACTTCACAGATGAAATCAGGAGCAACGAAGAGAGAACCCCCAGCCTCCAGAAGCAGCATAGCAGCCGGCTGTCCACCCTCAGCTGAGTGAAACAAGATTGACCCCTGAGGCCATTCCACACCCAGACAGCTGAGAGAGAGAGAGAGAGAGAGAGAGAAAAGCACGTGTCCACAAGTTTTTTTTTTTTAAGGCTTAGAAGCTAAAAACAACTGTCCGAGAACAGCAGGCTGGATGACACATTGCTGTGGAGTCACCCAACGAGACGCCCACTGCAATGACAATACGCAGCATGCTGACCTGGGCACCGGGAAGTGGGGTGTTGCTGTAACAAACCCCTAAGAGCAGGGCTGGCGTTGGGATTAGGGACTGGAAGCATTCTGAGAGATGTGACAGAGGAAGCCTAGGTTGCCTCGAGTAGATTGTTCGTGGACACGTGGATGCTAATAACCCAGCCAGTGAGGACTCAGAAGAGGATGACTGTGCTACAGGACCCTTGTCAGCTGACACACCTGGATGTTGTAAACGGACTGTTGGCAGATCCGCAGACCGTGAAGGCACCTTTGGTGGGGCTGTGGAGGAGAGGGGCGAGCAGCTGGAGCCTGGAGGGACGGTGGAAGAGAGCCCAGTGAAGTGGGGCCCTCCAGTCACCCGGAAAAGAACCCGTGCCAACTACAGGAGGCAACGGAAACACAAGACTGGCATCAGCACCATGCTTCAGGGAGAAAGCCTGGAGCAGCTGGACAACCATTTCCTGGTGCCTGGAAAGAAACAAAGGTCTCCGTATCCAGTCACAGGAAGGGAACAGGTGTGGGCCATGTCAGCAGAAGCAAAAACAGAGGGAATTGCTCAGGAGAGCCTCGTGGACAGACCTGGGAGGCCCAGAAGGATTCCGAGCATGCTACGTCAGCAGAGTCCCTGACAGCTGGGACAGAGAAGGACAAAATGAGAGAGACCTCCCAGGGCCTCAGCGTCTGCAGGCAGGAAACAGGTGGGCAAGGCTCACAGGGTCCCCCATGGGGAACAGGGAAGGAAGACAGGGTGGAGCCACGGCCCTGGGGCCGGGGAGGGGGGAGGCAGAACCTAGAGCCGCAGAGGATAATTCCGAGGCCTCGACTCCTAACTGCCTCTGCTCCTTGAATCCCAAAGTCGCTTGGACCTCGGACTGCGATCCCTTTTCCTTCCCTGCTCTCCCTTTGGAAGGGGACTGTCCACACCGGCCACACACACCATTGTGTCTGGGGATTAGAGCACCTGTTTTCTAAGTGCCCAGAAGGAGAGGCACCTCCCTGGGTGGGGTGGCTCGCACAAGGGGTCTCATCCGAACCTGGCTGACGGTGTTTGGTGGTGGGGTTTGGGGCCTTTGCTCTACTGAGACTTGGATGAGAGTTTGAACGTTGAGTTGCTGCTGTAAATTGTGACTTTGGGGGTGTGCTGGTAGGAGGGTAAATGCATTTTGCTTATTGGGTGGATGGGAATCTTTAGGGGCCCGAGGGTGGGCTGTGGCAGAAGGGGTTCAAATCCCTGGAAGCTGTGAATATGTGACACAGAAAAGGGACTTTGCAGATGTGAAATTTAAGGATCGTGAGACGGGAAGAGAATCCGGAACCCTCTGGGCCGGTGGATGCGATGGCAAGGATGCATGTCGGAGGGGGTTGGGGAGCAGGCCAGGGGACCATGGAGGCAGAGGCTGGAGGAGGTGGGAGTGGATTCTCTGCAGAGCCTCCAGGTAACCGGCCAACACCTAGAGGTCAACCCTGAGAGACCCCTCTCAGACTCGCAGCCTCCAGAAGTGTGAGGCTCCTGCTGCACTGAGCCACCAGGTGCCAGGACCTGTGCAGCACCACTGAACTTAAAAATTGGCGACAGTGCCACATGTATGTTACGTGGGCTTTGCCACAATGTAAAACAAACAGAACGTTCCTCACAGAGCAGACGCCCGGTCCGGACGGCTTCACGAGGGAGCGCCACTGGATTTCCAAAGAGCACGAATGGCAGCCACACAGAGGTGGGAGTCCCCCAGGGATGTGGGGCTGGTTTGGTTACTTGGAAAATCAGTGTGACTCGCCATGTTGACAGAAGAACCACAGGACCATCTCATGGGCAGAAAATATAAAATTCAGGGGGTAATAATGCAAAAAAAAAAAAGCCGAAGTTTTTGACAAAATTCAACATTCATTCACGACTGTAACTGTTGGCACACTCGGACTATGAGGAAGTTTCTTCGACCCGGGAAAGAGCAGCTGTTAAACTCAGAAGCTGATTTCATACATAATAGTGAAAAACTAAATATTTTCCCCCAAGGCTAGCAGCAGAGCAAGATGTTCACGCCCACCCCTACTCAACACTGACTGGAGGTGCTAGCCTGTGGAATAGGCAAAAAAAGAAGGAAAAAAAAAAAGATTGGAAAGGAAGGTGTATATGGAAGTGTTAAAAAACAACAACTAAAAATCCCAACTAGAATTAGAATGAGGGAATTTACCGAGCTGGCGGGACGCAAGACCAATACACAGAAATCAACTGTATTTCCACGTAGTAGCAGCAAGCAAGTGGGAAATGAAATGAAGAACAAAGCCCTTTTCCCGGTTTGTCCCAGCCCACGGAGTGTACGACACGAAACGGGAGCCCTCCCATAAGCTGTGGACTTGGTGGGGAGGGGCGCGCCCCAGCGCGGGTCCGCCCGTGCTGGCCCCGCCCCTGGCCCCTCCCGCGCTGGCTCCGCCCCTCCGGCCCCGCCCCGCCCCGCGCTGGCTCAGGTGCGCGCTGCTGGTGAATGGAAGGGGCCGTGGGTGTCGGGGCCCTGGGCACAGGGCAGGTCTGGGCGCCTTCTTCCCAATCTTGATGGGAACCTTAAACTGCTCTATAAAAAAGTATTTCTTAACAAACGATTTCTCCAACTCTTTCTCTCAAAGTCTGATACTAAAATAGGACAACAACTTTAGAAGAAAATCACCTTGATAACAAAATCAGACAAAGAAAACTACAGGTATCGTTCTTCATGAACACAGACACAAAAACCCGTAACAAAGTATATGCAGATCCAACCCAGCAACACGTGTGAAGTGGATACAATATTGGGACCAGGTGAAATCCGGTGGATGGACTGAACTGTCAAACTCAATCAGCAACTCACCACACCTGTCGGCTTCCCAGGCCCGCGGCAACAAAGCCCCGAGGACTGGTGGCCCACCCCACAGGCTGCAGGTCTGACCTGACGCTGCTGGCAGCCACACCCGCCCCCTGAAACTTGCTGGGGAACCCCTTCCCTGCCTCTCCTGGCGCATGCCCACAGTCCTAAGGGTTCCCCGGGCTGGCAGACACATCAGTGCCAGCCCTGCCGCTGTGGGCACCTGTTGTGTGTCTCTGTCCTCATGAGGCATTTTCTTTTTCTTATAGGGACACTGGTCACTTTGAATTAGGGGCACGGAATGGCCTCCTCTTAACCTGATTACATCTGCAAAGACCCTGTTTTCAAATAAAGTCACGTTCCTTGGTCCTGAGAGCTAGGACCTTGACATACTTTTTTTTTACAGGGTCCTGGTGGGGAGACACACAGCTCCACCCCGAACACCGTATTGATAGAACAAAGGAGAAAATCCATATGATCATTTCAGTAGATACACAGGAAGCATTGAATCTCTTCTCAGCCTTTTGGCTGAGATGAAGGGTTTGGAGACGCCAGCATCTGTTCACGCGTGCCAGCCCTCTGGGTGGGGGCGGGGCAATGCCGAACACCTGGGAGGAAGGCGGACAGCACGCTCACTATGCACGTGCAGCAGGACACCGGGGTCGGAGCTCCGGGAAGCCAGAAACAGGAAAGATGCTCACAGGAGGGAAACGCTGCTCACCAAAGATGCAACAATGTCAACGACGCACGTAGCAAATTCTGTGGGTTCCTGAAAGGCTGTGTGAACCAGTAACTCCGTGCAGCAAGGTTGCAAGGCACAGCATCGAGTTAAATCTTTTATGTTTCTGCATACTACCAATATGTATTTGGAAACACCCTTAAAAATATGGATAGCATAATAAAATGAAATATTGGGGGGTAATTTTTAAAAGATACGAGCCAAACTCTAGAAAGAAAACTACAAAACATTGTTGAGAGTAGTTAAAGGAGACCTGGCTACCCCTGAGAACGTAGTGTGAGCCTGTGAATTCTTCCTAAATTTATCGGGTGCCTCGATGCACTGGGCATGGTGATGCCAGCACGCTTTCATCCTGGAAATGGGTAACCTCGTTAGAAAACTTACATGGAGCCAAAAGCACTTCCAATCAGCACAGTCGTCAAAAAGAAAAGAGGACTCTCGCTGCCTGATTTCAAGATCTCTCTAAAGCCACGGCACTCAAGATCGGTCTGTTTGTGTTTCGGAATGAAAAGTGGTTTTCATTCAGAAACAAAAACAGACTGATGGAACAGAATGGAGAGCCCAGACATTAGCCCATTCACACAGGGTCGATTGATTTTCAATAAAGCTTCCACAGTCACTTACGGGGTGGGGGGTGGGAGGGTGGGCAGGATAGTTGTTTCAACAAGTTTTATTGAGCAAGAGAATGTCCATTTGGAAAAAAAAAATGACCTTCATCTCTCACCTTATCCACACAAAAAAATTAACTCAAAACAGGTCATGGATCTAAATGGAAGACTTAAATTCAGCTTCCTGGAAAACATACACACACAACACACAAGAGAAAGACGTTTGCAGCCTTGAGACAGGCACAGATCTCTCAGAGGGGCACAAAAAGCAGAAGCCAAAAAGGAAAAAAAATGACACAGTGGATTTCCTAGAAACTTCAAAACCTCTGGGTTTTGCAAGGCTCAATAAGAAAATGACAGTGCGAGCCACAGACGAGGAGGAATCTGTGTCACACTCACCCTGACGGAAGGCTCACAGCCAGAAGACAGCCCAGTAAAAAATGGGCAGAAGACGTGAACAGGTGAACAGAACCGTCACGAAAGAAGATAGAAGAGGCACAGATCACCAATAAGCACATGAAACAGGTTTAACACTGTTACTGAGGAAATGCAAATTAAAACCTCAACCTCTGCACACGGACCAGAGTCACTGAAATTAAGGACTGGCAGAATTGCCCTTGGCCAGGTAGCTCAGTTGGTTAGAGCGTTGTCCCCATAGGCCAAGGCTGCAGGTTCGATCCCCAGTCAGGGCACATACAAGAAGCAAGCAACCCTGGCCAGTGTGCCTCTGGATTGAGCACTGGGGTCTGTGAACTGAAAATTCGCTGGATCAATTCCCAGTCGGGGCACGTGCCTGGGTTGTGGTCCAGGTCCCCAGTAGGGAGCGCACGAGAGGCAACCACACATGGATGTCTCTCTGTCTCTCTTTCCCCTCTCTCTAAAAAAATAAATTTAAAAAAAAGCAACCAACAAATGCATAAATCAGTGGAGCCACAAATTGATGTTTCTCTCTTACATAACACACACTCCTCTCTCTCTAAAATCAATAAAGTACAAATTTAAAAAACGCCAAGAAGAGTGAGTGAGGGGGTGTGAGGCGGTGTTTGTGAAGCATCTGAGGCAGTACGGGCTCGGAGGAGGTGCTCTGCAGGTCTCGGCACCGCGGGTAGTTACCGGTGTGCCCCGCCAGGGTCGGTGTGGGGTGGGGGCCTGTCTGGCATCACTCCACACAAGGAGACTCTTGCCTCCTGCTGACGGCCCGTTATGACAAACTCCACTTCCCAGTCCTCAGCGCCCCCTCCTCACCCGGGACTGCAGGAAGGCACGGTCAGAGCCACACCCTGCTGGAACCCCTCCCCCCTGCACCCATAGCAGGGACACCAACAGTCCCGGACCCAGGGCTTGTCTGAGGCTGCGTGAGTGACCAGGTGAGAAGCTGAGCTCCTGGCAGCTGGGATCCAGGGACGGAAGGGCGCAGTCAGGGCCTAGACAGAAATGCCCCCCCTAGGGACCCCATGACCCTGTTTCCACCTTGGTGGTGCTGACCTGGGTTCCCGCTAGGACACAGGCTCAGAGGGGGCACTGAAGGGGCCGCAGCCCCTGGAGCTGAGGAGGGCTGTCTGAGCCCTGCCCCTGCCCTGCGTTGGAAGGCCATCCCAGGAGGGAGTCCAAGCAGCCTTCACTGACGGCAGAGGCGTCCCTTGGTCAGGGGCAGAGCAGGGGTTCAGAGGCTTGGGGGCCACCATGGACCCTTTGGGTCCGTCTGTCCCTGTTCTCTCCTCTCCCTGCTCTGTGACCGTAGTAGAGACAGCCCTGCCCAATGAAACACCCAGGAGAAATGACTGAGAAGCTCATTTTGAGCTTCCTACCCTTCAGGTTGGGAGTGAGCAGAAAGCCACCCAGCTCCGTAACTGCAGCGGGTAGACCGCGAGCGCCACCTGTAGGCGGGTTGTTCCTTCTCGTTCATTTGTTCCCCATCCTAACACTTCAAGGGGACCCACTCGCCCAAGGAAAAACCAAGGCCCCCGTCAATTCAGCATCCTTCTGGAGGTTACCAGCCAGCTGGCAGGACAACCACCACCAGAGGTGGGCTTGCAACATTGTTTTCCTTTTAAAAAACATTGTGGCAAAATGTGCACAAGATAAGTAACATCTACCATTTAACCATTTTTAAGTGTAAGTTCGGTGACAGGAAGCAAGTTCAGGCTGTGGTACAACCATCACCACTGTCCCCTCCAGAAATTTCTCACCTTCCCAAGCTAGACTCTGTCCCCAAGAAGCACTCAGCCCCTCCCCCAGCCCCGGAACCTACCATCTACTTCCTGTCTCTGTGAACTTGACTACTCTGGGAACCTTACGTGAGTGGGGTCACACACCATCTGTCCTGTTCTGTCTGGCTTGTCTCACTCAGCACCATGTCCTTGGGGCTCATCCACGCAGCAGCAGGGGCCAGAGTCTCCTTTCTGTCCAGGCTGCATGGTGTCCCCGGTCTGGAGACCCCACTTTGTCCAGCCATACTCCCATCGACCAGACCAGCACGGGGGTCACACCCCCCCGCCACCTGTATGTTTGAGTCTCAGGAGTTTTTAACAAACTTTTTATTTGGAATAATTTAAAATCTGCAAAAATGTTGCAAAGGTAGTTCAGAAAGCTCTTGTGACCCCTCATGTTAAGATCTTACACATCACAGCCAAGAAAAGAACATCAGCACAGGACCGACAGCTGCTCCCCAGACATCACGTAAGTTTCACCTGTCTGTCCACAGACGTCCTGTTTCTGTTCCAGGACCAGGCCTGACTGGGACTTAAGTTGTTTTCAAATGGTCATTACAAACACGACATAATAACATGGGAAGAACATTGATGACAGTGTTGAGAAACAGTAAATGAGGTCGTATATGAGCAGGCATCATTGAAACGTTATTTTTTTCATCCTCGCCCAAGGACACTTTTAAATTGCTTATTATTATTATTACTATTATTTTAGAGAGATCAGTGTGAGAGAAACATCAATTGCCTCCCATATGCGTCCAAACCGGGGATGGAACTGCAACCCAGGCATGTGCCCTGACTGGGGATAGAACCCACCACCTTTTGCTTTATGAAATGATGCTCCAACCAACTGAGCCACCAGGCGGGTGCTGAAACGTTTTTTATGCAATGTGTGGTAACAATGTTGGGAGGCAGGGAGCACAATTACCTCCCTTTTGCTGATGGAAAAGGTGAAACCTGTAAATTCAGGAAAGAAGAACAACAGAAACAGGAAAGACATGAGAAGGCTATTTTTCTTCTATTAAAGTTCTTTCAAATAAACGTGACTGTTAGAAGCAAAAGTGATCACATTGTTGTGCCAGGTTTTCAGTGTATGTTTTTCATTTTTTCTCTGTACGATGGCTTAGTCGTCTTCAACTTCATTAGAAACAATTTTGCTAGATTGTAACAGCTGTACTGTGACAGCATTTTAAAAACCAAAAATTGGTAAATTTTTATGTCACTTTAATATTGAAGATGGAAGAAAATATGCAACATTTTCAGCATATTATGCTTTATTATTTCAAGAAGGGTGAAAACACAACTGGAACGCATGGAAAGATCTGCGCAGTGTGTGGGGAAAGGGCTGTGACTGGTCTGGTAAGTTTTGTGTTGGGGGTTTCTTGCTGGCAGTAGACATCCAGAAGACCAGCTGAAGTTGATAGCGATCAATTGGAGATAGTCATTGAGAACAATCAACGTTCTACCGCAGATGGAGATAGCTGACATATTCAAAATATCCAAATCAATCAGGTTATTGGTGAAAATGAACAACGTGTCTTTTACGGGAAAAACCATACAGACTTTTTGGCCAACCCAATATGTTTTTTGCATCACGAGCGCATTCATAATTTCCCTGCACTAAAGGATAGGACAAACCCCTTCACTGGGGAACAGCAATGCGCAGCCCCTCTTCGCAGCGCCTGCAATGCCCTGGATGGAGGTCTCCGAGAAAATATGCAACCGCCAAACCAACGTCCGTCTTTCCCAAGCTTCTCAGAACAGTCGCTTCTCTACCACTGATTTGTCGTCACTTTTAGCACTTTGTAGAAGAAAAGGGCTGGCGGAGCCCAGTGATCCATGAAAAGTGCAGACGAAACTAAAAGTGAAACCTTTGACCTCTAGAAGAAATTAACTTGGCTTTAGGAAACCAGTTCCACCATCAACTCAAGAACTTGCTCCTCTTCCCAAACGAGGCTCTGTCCCCATTAAACACTAACTTCCTGTTTCACGCCCCGTCCCCCGGCCCTGAGTTCCTTTTTTAGGATGATTCAACACCCCCAATCAGCAGTTGTCCTCAAGCCTGGCAATAACCAAAGTACAAGACACAAGTTCACGACGCCTTCCGCGAGAGCGCAAACCGGAGCGAAGCTGGCCCCCTCCCAGCTCCAGCTGCACCTTACAAGGTGGCTCCAGCTGCACCGGGCGCTGGCCCCGCCCGTCCACGTGACCCAAGCTCGCCCTCTCCCGGCGGCGGAGGGCGGAGGCTGCTGCGGGTCGAACCACCGCGGACGTCGGGATGGAGAAAGGCGGGATTACCGCCGCCGCGGTGCGCCCGGGCGTGGTCAATTAAAGCAGCTCTCTCTCGTTTTTGGTACTGCACCGGGAAGTCGTCTTTCCAGCAGCGCTTGGCCATCTCTGGCTCCGCAGGAATGCCTTTAACGTTTTGGAATCACCCATTCTTGTGCCCAGTCAGTAGACGAGTCTAAGCACCGACATGTGAGAGGGGAAGTTAGTAATGTAAGTGAAACCGCTTATCTGGTGAAAGGCTCACACATCACAGCTAAAGCAGTTCGTTGAACTTACAAGTTGTTCTAGTATTGGTTTGTGAGTTATGTTTTTACCCAATTCCGACTATTAAGCTGACTTCTGGGGCCTCCCTCCCCTTTGCGGCGTCACAAATGGTTTAGCCCTTCGCCGCGGCGCCCGATGGGGCGGGCCGCCATGTTGGGCGAAACCATCCTCTTCCGAGAGCAGGGACCTGCAGTTCGCAGGGAGCTTGTAGACTGGCGCGAGGAGCTCCGTGATTGCCGTTGAGCGCGCGCTCGCTGTGGAAACGGCGTAGTAATCGCTGGTAGACACGCGTCTGCCCTCTGACTTTCCGCGTTCGCGCTGGGAGGCATCGGGGCGTGGGCGCGTCCCCCCCGCCCTCGTGGGGCGCCCCGCCGCACGCACATGGCCGGGCCGTAGGCGCGGTGCGGCCTGGGAGAGTCGGAAGCGCGGCGAGGCGGCAGCGGCGGGCCCATGCAGGACGCGGAGAACGTGGCGGCGCCCGAGGCGGCCGAGGAGCGGGTAGAGCCCGAACAGCAGCAGCCGGCCGCCGAGCCGCTGCAGGAGGAGCCGCCACGGCCCGCGGGGCCCGGCGCGCAGGAGACGGCGGACGGCGAGGACGAGGAGTCTGAGGCCGGGTCGGGGCCTGAAGTGCCCGCCGAGCCCGCGGCCAACGGGGAGGAGGCGGCCGGCGCGACCCCCGGCCCGTCCCCGCCCCCGCCCGAGGAGCTCCCCGCCTTGGCCGCGGACGGGGACCCAGCAGAGCAGGCTCGGGACGCGCCGGCCGAAGCCCGGTCCGACGGGGCGGGCGGGGAGCTTGGCGGCGCGGCTGAGAACGGCGACGCGGACGAGCCCTCCTTCAGCGACCCCGAGGACTTCGTGGACGACGTGAGCGAGGAAGGTGAGGCGGCGGGGCGCCCCCGTTTTTCCATCGGGTGTCCTGCACAGAGGCGAGGTTTGCTGGGAGACCCTGGGTCCCTTCCTGTTCTCCTGTGGAAGAGGGGCAGGACGGAGACAACCTGGCGACCCAGCCGTCCCTGCCCCAGGCGTTCGGAGGCGGGAGCAGCCACGCGGCGCGCTGGCCGCGGTGCGGTCGGGGAGGTGAGGGTCGAGCAGGGCAGGACACAGCACGTGCCGCCCGGTCTCCGGGGACAGTTGTCAGCTGCAGGCGTGGGTGCCGGAGGGTGCAGCCACCCTCGTCAAAGGCGAAACCGGCCCGGTGCGGGCTCCTGGAGGAGGGGCCGCTGTCCCTGCGGAGGGAGAAGCTCCTCACTGGGGTAGGGCTAGGAGTGCTCTCGGAGTCCCTGCCTGGGTGTTTGTCGTCGGGCAGGCAGACCACCGTCCTGTCGCAGGTCCCTTTGGTCGCAGCTTGCTTTGCTGGCCTTTCTACCTGACTCGATTGACGGGCGTTGTTTCCGTTTCCTGCCCGAGGGAGAGCTCGCTCCTAATCTCCGCGGATTCTGTTAGCTCCTGGTTTGTCTTTAGCGACTCAGTCTCTCCAGGCGCGAAGCACGTCAGCGGACCCCTGTGCGTTGGCCGCGTTTTAGTGCAGCGGGAACAGTGAGCACCGCACCGCCCGAGCAGCCGGTGCTGCGCCAGGGAGCGTGACGTTGCCGCGCTAAGATGCAGAGACTCCTCGAGGCGGTGCGTGTGGCCACCCTGAGACCGTCAGAACCACGACGAGTCTCCAGCGAAGTGTGGAAGTTCAGAAAACCGAAACAGAGCTGTCAGCCCTGAAACGTGGTTTTAGAGGGTTACTTTGTGTCCTTACCGTGTCATACTTTGTTTCGTGAGATAAAGACATTCCCTGGTGAGAAGCCGGGAAGGCTGCGCAGCTGGTGGCGGGGGAGGGAGATGGGCCTCCGCCCCTGACTGGCCGCCCAGCACCCCGGGGCTGGTCTGCTGCGGCCTCTGCTGCCGGACCGGGTCTTTCTACCACACCGGCTTTTGTTACTTTGAAATCTAAGTGTTCGTTTTAGGGCCTGTTTTGGTCCTTTTGGTATTTATTTTACATTTGACTTTTTTTTTTAAGGTTTCATTGGTTTATTTTTAGAGAGGAAGAGAGGGACCTGGCCCACTACCCAGGCAGGCGCCTGACTGGGAATGGAACCAGTGACCCTTTGGTTCACAGGCCAGCGCTCAGTCCACTGAGCCGCACCAGCTGGGACTTGACTTTTTATTTTTTTAAGCATTTTTTGAGAATACCCTCTTCACACAAGCTTTTAATGTGTGAATTGTGTCCACACTTGCCCAGTGTGGTGGTCAGGTGCTGTCATGAGCAAGCCTTGGGGAGAGCATGGTGGCCAGAGTGACACACAAGGCCCCGGTCCTGGGGACTGGCGTTGCGCAGGCCTGCAGCTTCCCGAGGGCCCTTGGTTGTGTCTGGCACTGACGAGTGTTTCGTGGGAAGAACTGTCCTGTCTGTCGGGAGCAGCGAGGGGTGCGCAGGAGCCTCGTCTCTGGAACACGCAGAGCCGTCAGCTGCAGCCCTGGCCCCTCCCGCTGAGACACGGGCACCCTCCTCACAGGCCTCTCAGCTTCGCTTCTCAGCTGCTTTCGGGCTCTGCCAGAAGCAATAGGAGCGGTAACTCCTGAGTGCCTTCCTCTTTGGCTCATTAAGTATTATTTATATTTATATTTGCCGTTTACTTTTGAGAATTGCTTTTTTCTGTTTCTCCTGGAGCCAGAAGGGGACTCTGAGCCGGGAGTAACCAGAAGTGTGGGCCGGAAACATGTTTCTCCGTGTATAGTTGCCGCCCTGGCTCCTTGCTATGTGCGGCAGACTCTTACAAAGAACTGGTATTCCCACTCACAGCCCTTGTAAATTCAGATCAGGCTTCACAAGCCACTTAATTGCACAGCCAGCGAGCTGCCAACGGAGCCCAGGGTCCAGCTGAGCCTCAGGAGGGGGGACATCTCTGGGGTGTCTCTTGGACCTGCCTCTTTCCCTTTTTTCTCTTGGGTCTCGGTTTTTGTTTCTTTGAAATTTAAGTGGCAGTTCTTTTTTTATTTTTTGAAAGGTTTTACTTATTTTTAGAAAAGGAGAGTAACACTGATGAGTGATTGCCTCTTGTGCCCCCACCCCCGCTGGGGACCCAGCCTGCAACCCAGGCCTGTGCCCTGACTGGGAATCGAACCAGCGACTCTCTGGTTTGCAGGCGACACTCATCCAGTGAGCCACACCAGCCAGGGTGTGAAATTTAAGTGGCAGTTATTTTTTTTAAGATAACATTTTCAATGTTATTTGTAAAGGTTGAAGTCAGTTAGAAATTGTTTGTAGCAGGGCAGGCCCCTTTAAATTAAAGAACTTCTTTTTGAAAGACCTTTCAACTTACTATGGAACATCTCAGACACCGAAATGGAGAGAAGAAGATGCAGCAAGGAGTGTTTTCCGACGTGTCCTGTTTGGCACGTTGGGATTCTTACAAGTGCGATGAGGAAGGTAGGGTGGCACTTGGGTTCCAGAGCATGGAGGCGCGTGGTGCCGAGCCACTGGCCCCAGCTGGGGTTGCAGGTGCTGTCCCTCGCGCTGGCTGGTGGCCTGGCCAGTCTCGCCAGTGTGCTTCGATGGCGGCTCTGAAGGCGTCTGTCTTCTTTCCTGGCCCCTTGGCGTGTCACCGCTTTCCAGACGAGCCAGTTTAAACAGGAGGGTAGGACTTGCTTTATCTCATCTGACGCTGTGACTTCTGAGTGCCCGTCTCCAGCAGCTGGTCGGCATTTACGAGTTCTGGAGCCTTATGGTCAAAGGACCAGGGTGTGGGACCCGCCCCAGGCAGGATGGCCCCGAAGCGCCCAGCTAACCACTCGGCCTCCTGTCTGCTTCCCAGGCCTGCACTGACTGGTCTCTCTCGTTTTTACACCTGCCTTTCCTCCTTTCTCTTGCCACAGCCTTCCAGCTTACGGAAACGGAGCAGGTCTAGGCGTTTTGAATACTAGACGGGCTCTTAACCTTCAAAGCAGATGCACAAACGTGATGCACTTTCAGGCCTTGCGTGTAGTAAGAAAATAACAGCACGTGCCGCTACTGTGTTCCCCGCGCTGTCCCAGCGTGTGAGGACGTGAGGCCTGCAAACAGCTGGGGGCTCCAGCAGCTCTGAAACGCTGGTTCCAGCGGGAGGCTCTGCCCGTCGCCAGGCACAGCTTTTGTGCACATGCTCCCTGAGCGTGTGCCTTCTCTGGTCTCCTTGTTCACATGCCTGGCTCTACCCCACGCTGTCCTCAGACAGAAGGGATTTTGGGAAGAGGCGCCTGGCCACCGGTTTGCACTGGCGGAGGGTTGGGGAAGGCTTCCCGGGGCCGTCCTGCCCACTCTGGGTTCCTCTCACTGCTGGTTCAAGGCCTTCCTCTTGGTCTGCGTTCCGTGTTATTTGCAGTCTGTTTTGAACACTGTTTCACGACCTTCTCTGGCTGCCAGGGGTCTGTCGCTGTGTCCTTACTGTTGACAGGAGCATGAGGGGTCCGGTCTTCTGACTCCTCCAGGTGTAACTTCGCAGGCAGCCCAGGGCCAAGACCTCCGGCCTTCCCAGAGCAGGCATTTAATGGCTCACTTTCCTGCTCCTGGGAGGGGTGTTCTGGGTGCTGAATTGCTGCGCAGACCTGCTGTCGGGACAGTCGGTCACCGGGCTGGTCTCTGCCTCGCACAGAACTGCTTGGGGACGTGCTTGCAGACCGGCCCCAGGAGGCAGACGGGATCGACTCGGTTGTTGTTGTGGACAACGTCCCTCAGGTGGGGCCGGACCGGCTAGAGAAGCTCAGAAACGTCATCCACAAGATCTTCTCCAAGTTCGGGAAAATCACCAACGACTTTTACCCAGAGGAGGATGGAAAGACGAAAGGGTGAGTCACTCAGCTCTCGCTGTAAGTGTCATTGGTGTCTCTTGGTGTCAGATGCCTGTGGCGGTCAGCACATGGCGGTTCTGTCGTGGGCCTCTCGCCCCATTGGGGCGCCCTGCAGCGCAGTTTCTAGTTCCGGGCGGTGCACAGAGGGGGAGCGGGTGTGCTGCTCGCTGGGGGTGCTGGGTGCTGGCTGCCGAGTGCTCAGGAGATGGCGCCTGGCCTTTCACTCTGCCGTCAGAGCGGCGGGCACGAGATGCGTCCTGGGCAAGGGCCTGTAGATGTGGGAGCTGGCAGGGTGGCGGGCAGACTGTACATTGGGTTTCATTGAATTTAAGGTGACACGGCTCCCCCTCTTTTTGATCTCTGAAGCAGGGGTGTTTTCACAGTCGGGGCGAGAGGGCTGTCACTGCTTAGCCAGCAGCTCTTCCCTGGCCCTGCCTGAGATAGGGCCTCTTCCAAACGTGATAGTGGGAGGTGTTGCACACACCTGTGTTGGCTTTCAAAGTTCCACGCGGGCCTCCTGTGCTGCGGGGTGTGATTCTGCGCCTGCATCTCACGCACGGGAGCGTTTGTCGCGCCGCCATGGTGTTTCCTGCCGGTCGACACAGTGTCACAGTGTGGGCTTGGCACGTGTCCCCTTGTGGACAGTGTGGTCGTTTCCTTGCTCTGGAGTCGGGGGTGGCGTGAAGCCCCCGCAGTGCCACTGGGTGGTGTCCGCCCGTGACGAGGCGGTGACCGGCTGACACCGCAGCCAGTGGGGACATGCGAGCGTCCTGCGTCCTGCTGCACAATCCTGTCAGCCTCCCTCCATTAGTGTCTCCTGGGGGTGCCAGCCTCTGAGAGGGCAGCACTGAGAGATGATCCTGTGTTTTAACTCAGGTTTGCAACCCCCCTAGGGTAGCTTTGATTTCTTTGTAGAAATCAAGTGACCAAATACACGTTGATGCATCTAACATCTTCTCTCTGGAACAGGGTGGAAGGGCACCTCGCGTTCGGTTTTTGTTGCAGTGAAACGCTCTTGAATCTTTGTGACTTTGCGTGTGTTACCACATAACGTGGAACATCTGTCACTTTGTATTTTGTAACTGCTCCATTGAAATAACCGAGACAGTAACTCGTCCAGTTTTAAAGTGTGGTTTCATAGGTTTGGCATGAGGCCGTACCATAGCCCAGGTAACGGACATTTTGGCGGGGGCTATTCTGTGAAGATGGAGTGGGAGGCTCAGGGTTGATGAGGGTGTCTTTCATGCTGAGGGAGCTTCGCCGCCACCATGACGACCACCTTCACACGGCAGGGGCGTGGCCCAGGTGCTGGGTATGTTTGCGACCAGGTGGGCCCGTGTGTGTCGACCGTGACCCCAGTTGTAAGTCCCCACTTGTGGGAACGGCCCTTCTCCTCACTTCAGGTACATCTTCCTGGAGTATGCATCCCCCGCCCACGCCACGGACGCCGTAAAGAACGCTGACGGCTACAAGCTCGACAAGCAGCACACGTTCAGAGTCAACCTCTTCACCGATTTCGACAAGTGAGTTCAGGCTTGGGCTGTGAGGTCCTGGACGTCCTCCCGCTGAGTGACCAGGTTCTGGGGGCCGTGCCCCTGTCCTTCCAGGTGGTTCCATCCTCTGGTCAGACCCCTGGAGGACCATTAACACCCCTGGCCCCTCACACTGGCCAGGAGTGCACCCCCACTAGCATCCGCCCACCAGACACTACCAGGAAAAGCTCCCCCTCTCCTGCTCCGGGGTGGACAGGTGGGGGTGCGGGGCGGTGGGTCCCTGGACAGCATCCCTTCGTGATTGCGTTGTGGAGATGCAGTAGGAGCCAACCTCTCCGTCACGTGGCTGAGCTGGTGCTCAGTGAGGGCTGATGGCAGACTGCCTGGGTGGGAACTGGGGTGGCCGCCACTGTCCCTGTGTGACTGGCCCGTTTCCTCTTCTCCTCCAGGTATATGACTATCAGTGACGAATGGGATATTCCAGAAAAACAGCCTTTCAAAGACTTGGTACGTTGTGTCACGTCTCCAGCTAAGTCGTGGAGAGAGGTGCTGGCTGGCCTCCGGGCTAGAGGTGACAGGTTCCTTGGGAGTTAGAGATGCTGGCGGAACTGTCAACCTCTGTGAGCAACAGTTATGAGTAAGTGTTCTTCAATGAGAACTGACAGTCTGTTCTGTCCCTTGCCTTCGGTTCTTTTCTAGGGAAATTTACGTTACTGGCTGGAGGAGGCGGAATGCAGAGATCAGTACAGCGTGATCTTCGAGAGCGGAGACCGCACGTCCATATTCTGGAACGACGTCAAGGACCCCGTCTCCATCGAGGAGAGAGCGGTGAGTGTTTGCTGCCGCGTGGGTCAGCACCGTGGCCCAGGGGCAGGCGCGGTGTCCCGTCCTCCCGGGTGTGGTCTGTGGGACGGTTCCTTCAGCTGTGATGTGAGTCGGGAGATGGGCATGAGGCTCCCTCTGTGTTTCTGTTCAGAGTGTGAGGGTCGGTCCTTGGGGGAGGGGGAGGGGTGCGTGCTCGGCTGTGGCTTTCGCATTCACATTGGCCTGGCTTTCTCTGCAGCGGTGGACGGAGACGTACGTGCGCTGGTCTCCTAAGGGCACCTACCTGGCGACCTTCCATCAGCGCGGCATCGCTCTCTGGGGGGGCGAGAAGTTCAAGCAGATTCAGAGGTTCAGCCACCAGGGCGTTCAGCTCATCGACTTCTCACCTTGTGAGAGGTAGGCCCGTGGGGCCCGTGCCTTTCAGCTCTGGCCCGACCTCTACGGCTCATTCTGCGCCTTTTCTTGTCCTGTCACATCATGCGCAGACAGCGGCAGGGGTGCAGAGAGCTCCCGTGTGCTCTTTCCCGGGTTCTGCAGTCCATGCCAGGCTTGGGTCATT
Source organism: Macrotus californicus (assembly GCA_007922815.1). Classification (NCBI taxonomy): domain Eukaryota; kingdom Metazoa; phylum Chordata; class Mammalia; order Chiroptera; family Phyllostomidae; genus Macrotus; species Macrotus californicus. Next base: position 732,597 of record VMDR010000008.1, read on the forward strand.
CCATGTCCTCACTCCAGACGTTTGGACGCAGTGTGTCCATGAGCTGTTTGGTAGTGAGGTGAAGGAACACACCCCTCCCCCACACGTGCGCCTCCCAGGAACGGGAAGCTGCGCAGCTGTGTGCCCTTGTCAGCCTCAGGAAGTGGAATGCTGCTTTACGTTCCAGTTTTGTCCCTTCATCCAGGGACGTCCTTTGTAAAACGTTTTCCCTTCAGATCAGAATCTAGTCCACGATCCCCAGGTCCCAGGTGGACACTGACTCACTGGGACCTGGCCGGGTGGCCTATGAGCCGTCTCGTCGCCCTGATTTGGCTGAAGGCGTCCTCCAGACATCGTGTCCATTTTTACTTTGGTGCTTGTGTTTCCTGATGGGGGTTTCTTAATTTGATAGAGTAGTTTTTATGTAAACATTTTTGCATGTTTTAGCACAAAATAATGGGCGTCTCACGCCAGCAGCAGTGCATGTAGGCGGGTCCAAGCAAGACTTGACTCGGGGGCCAAGGTGACAAGCAGGGTCAGGATGCTGCCTCCACGTCCCCGTGACCCTGCCTCGGCCTCCAGGCAGTTGGGGCCGCCACAGCGTGGGTGGTCCCGCTCTTGTTCCCCAGGGGTGTCCTCCCGAGAGAGCGGCCAAGGAACCCGGGGCCAAGGATGTGCTGGCCTGGAGTCGTGGGCCTGTTCCTACAGCCTCCCAGGCCGCAGGTCAGCCACTCCCCGTGGAGCTGTGACCTCAGTGAGCGGGCAGGAGGCTGAGTGTGTCCCGTGTCTCGCAGGTACCTGGTGACTTTCAGCCCCCTGATGGACACGCAGGATGACCCTCAGGCCATCATCATCTGGGACATCCTCACCGGGCAGAAGAAGAGAGGCTTTCACTGCGAGAGTTCGGCCCACTGGCCCATCTTTAAGTAAGGGGCTGGGCGCCGGGCGCCTCCCTGTGGTAGCTCACGGGAGTGGCCTGGCACTGTCTCTCTCCTTCTCAGGTGGAGCCACGATGGCAAATTCTTCGCCAGGATGACGCTTGACATCCTCAGCATCTATGAAACGCCTGTGAGTATCCTCGGTACTGAGACTTGAGTGAGGCCGGCTCAGGGTGCGGGCCACCTCCCAACTGGGCAGTGGAGGGGTGGGGTTGCGTGTGCAGGATGGAGGCCACACGGCGCCCCATCAGGGTCTCGCATCCTGGGACAGCGAGGCGCCTGGGAAACGGAATCTGTCTCGGTGTCTGTCGCTCACCCTCTGCTCGCAATGCCCCCTCAGCAAGCTCCCGTCGGGACCTTGGGTTGTGTTGGTGTGCAAAAAAAATTGCGTTGTTGAGACATTGGGCTGATGTGAGTCCATTGTGACCCCCTTTTCCTGGCAGTCTATGGGTCTCCTGGACAAGAAGAGCTTGAAGATCTCGGGCATAAAGTGAGTGGCGTCCCTCCCGCCTGCTCTTACCCACTCTCCTTCCGCTAGCCCTGGACTCCACGCCATCCTTGTTCCCAGCATGAGGATGGCCCGGGGCTGCCACCTGGGCCACTTGTCTCCTTCCCTGCACATGGTCACCGCCTCAGGGCCCCACAGTGGAGCCCTGGCTCCACTAGTGACAGTTGTTCTCTGTTAACTCGGGTGACCGCGCAAAGGGTTCAGGTGGCCTTCGGTGCTTCCAGCTCCTCTCTGTCAGGGGCCCCCTTTCCTGTCCTGGAAGCTTCTGGGCGGGCTGGTGTCTCCGCAGTGGAATGTCCGTCCTGCAGAGCAGCCCCATTTCCTACCCCTTCATTCTAACCTTGGGTGGTGGTGCGGTTCGTGGTAAGAATGGAAAGAGGGCCGGTTTGCCTCGACGCAGCCATGGTGACGCTGTGGTGGCGTGGCCTCCGGAGTGGCCCCTTCCAGCACCTCCAGAGCGCTCCCAGGGCGGGGTGTTGCCCTGGTCTTGCCAGCCCCCCTCCTGCTGGGGTGGGGCCTCCCCGTAGCACCCTGGTGGGTCTTCAGGAACATGACAGCCCATCTGCCTAAAGTGATCTCATCTGCGGACAGCCGCGGGCAGCGGTGAGGAGTGGGGCTGGGTGCTTCCTGGAGGCCTGTGGGTCAGTGGGTGATGCGGTCAGCAGCACCTGTCTCCGCCCACCCTGGCAGAGTGGGTTATAGTGCCCTGCTGTCCAAGGGTGGGCTGGCCGGCTCGGCCCTAGCCCAGCACCCGGCAGTCAGCTCCCAGCAGCCAGTGCGCTCCGATGTTCTTGCCGCGCGGCCTGCTCTCAGTGACACTTCGTCCTCTGGCTCTGCAGAGACTTTTCCTGGTCTCCCGGGGGGAACATCATAGCCTTTTGGGTGCCTGAGGACAAAGACATCCCGGCAAGGGTCACCCTGATGCAGCTGCCCAGCAGGCAGGAGATCAGAGTCCGGAACCTGTTCAATGTCGTGGACTGCAAGCTGCACTGGCAGAAGAACGGGGACTACCTGTGTGTCAAAGTGGACAGGACGCCCAAGGGCACCCAGGTGAGCGGTGCCCAGGGGCAGCTGCCAGCCAGTGGTTCTGTTTGCAGGGTGCTGGCGGGTTTTTGGTTTGAGTTTATGGGTTTTCAAACCCACCTGATGCCAGAAGAGTTCAGGTGGCATGTCACAGCCAGGGCCCTGATCACACTTTGGCTGAGGAGTGTCCTTTGAGTGGGTGGCACACTCAGTGCAGAGCTAACAGGGAGGTCAGCTGCCTGTGGACAGCACAGGTCGGAGCTGTGCGGTGACACTTGTACGTGGGCATTTTCCAATGGCAGTGGCGCCGGCCCTCCGAGTCCTGGGCTCCATGTCTGCAGGTCAGCCAGCCGCAGGTGGAGAGCGGTGCTGAGGAGCCCTCATGCCGAGGGCCAGCTTTGCGTGGTGACGCACGTCACTGTGTGGGGCCTGGCGTCCCACGGTGGTGCTGCAGGGAAACCCACCCCGTCAGAAGGGTGCGGACCTGCCCCCAGGTGGGCCTTTCAGCATTGGGGGAGCCGTGCAGACGGGCCGCGATGCAGGCCTGCGGACATCTGTGTGTGACCGTGGCCTTTAGCACAGTCCCTTGTGGTCGAGTCTGCGGTGTGTCCACGGCCAGCTCTGCGGAGCCTGCTATCGCTGCGTCCCGCATCCGAGGGCCCCGCGTCACGAGGGGTGGCATCTCAGTCCTCACATCTGCAGTTTTCAGTGTTGCTCTTTTTTTTATTATCAGGGTGTTGTCACAAACTTTGAAATTTTCCGAATGAGGGAGAAGCAGGTGCCTGTTGATGTGGTCGAAATGAAAGGCAAGTTCTCAGGGCCTTGCCATGGTCGAGCCGTCCTGTGTGCAGTGCACATGCGGCCTTGGAGCCTCGTGGGAGTGCCATGGGGGCGGGACGCTGGGGCTCAGCCCACGCTCCCCGTGGGTGGCCATGTGCTGAGCTACCAAACACTTTTGCAAGGTGGCCAAATTCAGTCTTCACTCCCCCATCGGCCAGGGGCAGTGGGTTGCCAGCAGAGTGGAGGGGTGATCGCATGGTGCGGGGCCTGGCCTCCGAGCCCTGTGACCTGTTCACAGACACGCTCAGCTCAGGCGGCTTCCCTGGGTCCAATGCTGCTGTGCCAGTGTCTCAGGCGGGAGTGTTGGCCTGTGTGCTCTGTCCTCCTGGGAGGGGGCGAGAAGGGCAGGGGTGGTGCTGAGATGGGGTGGAGGCCAGCCCTACATGGACCTCGTGGGGAAGGTCAGTCAGCGCAGGGAAGGGTGAGTGGCCAGGCAGGGCCCCAGTGGAGGGTGTCCCTGCCGGGCCCAGCGTGGCTGCTCCTCCACGTGCGCTGTGTGCCCTTGAGTGAGGTGGGGGCGGGGACTGACCGGGACTGCTTTCCCGGCCACAGAGACCATCATCGCCTTTGCCTGGGAGCCAAACGGGAGCAAGTTCGCAGTGCTGCACGGAGAGGCTCCACGTATATCCGTGTCCTTCTACCATGTGAAGAGCAACGGGAAGATCGAGCTCATTAGTAGGTGGCCTTGCCTGTCGTGTGTCGTGTGGGGGCAGCTGATGGGCACATGGGGCGCTGGCCTGGGCAGCTGCTGGAAGACCAACCCATCGTGGCTTGTGTGGTTCACGTGGGCACGTCCCATCCACAGAGGCAAGCCCCACGGCTCCCTCCCACGGTGGTGTCTACACTTGAGCTTCCTGCTCTGTGGGTGGAACTGCCATCTTGGGGACACACCCCGTGTCCCTCCTCCATGTGGGCGCCCAGTCCTCACCACCCCCTCAGCCCTGCCTGGGAGGGGCTGGCCCGTGCCCCTCGGCAGACGGGGCTCCCGTTCTGTGTCCTCAGTGTGCAGCACACAGTAGGTCCTCGGTGAGCACTGTGGTGTGGAGAGAATGCTTGCTTGTGGCTTCACAGGGTTTTCTCACATGCTGACTGAGGTGGGGAGGTCCCACAGTGAAGCCATGCCCATCACACGGTCCTGGGTCGTCACACAGGACTTCTGCCCCCACACGTGGCTTCAAGTGTGCCCCAGGGCCGGGGGCAGCTGTCCCGAGTGACTCTGGGAAGAGTTTAGTGTTCACTCCCTCAAGCTCAGCAGCATGCGAGGAAGAATCGATTGGCCTTCGATCACAGAGCTTACCGTGTAGTTACTTCCCTCGGTCACGAAATGGGCAGTTGCTGACAGTCAGGAGGCTGTGCCCTCGCTGTGAGACGGTCACGAGCAGGCAGCAGGCACACAGGGTCCTCGTGAACGCTGCGCCGTGCTCTCCGTGAGGCCGCAGTGGGGGCTGTTGTGGCCATGGGCTCCAGCACCCTGGGCCATTGGGGGGGGGCTCTGCTCACAGAGCTGCTCGCTTCTCCTGGGGCTTTGGCCTGGACACCCCACCCGTCAGGCTCAGCTGCGTCTTGGGCACCGCCTGCGCTGGTCAGGCCCTCTTGCCGGGGCTCTGCCGCGTCTGCGTGGTCAGTGAGCAGGGAGGGCTTTGGAGAGGTGACGTGTGCGTGGATTCAGGAGAACGTGGGAGTCAGAACCTGATGGAACCTGGAGTCTGGCCTGGTGCAGGCTCCCGGGAGTGGGCCTCCCTGTAAACGGAAGCTTGTTGTCTCAGTGCGTCACCGAGCAAATCGCTCTGAACACAGGATGTTACTGAAAGCGGTGCTGCAGCTTTAGGCCACCCACCCCTGTGCTCAGTGTGGGCCGTCACTCCAGTGTGCGTCCGCAGAGGGTACTGGTGGTTCTCGCAGGCACGGTGCACAGGGGGTGGCAAAAGCCCATCTTGCAAATGCTCACAAGGGTGGCAGCCCCCGCGGCTGGCCCCAGAGCCCACAGCGCGACCTCTCACAGACGCTCCCTCCCTTCCAGAGGCGTTTGACAAGCAGCAGGCGAATACCATCTTCTGGAGCCCCCAGGGCCAGTTTGTGGTGCTGGCTGGCCTCCGGAGGTAGGTGTCTGCTGTCCCGTCCCCAACCCTGCGCCCGGGCCTGCGTCTCCTGCGCTGGCTTCTGAGTGGTGACACTGCCAAGTCCCCGAGTGTTCTCTTGGGGAGGGTGACCCAGCTTCGGGCGATGGGACAACGTGAGGTGGGAGTGCCGTGCTCCCCGATGTGGGTCAGGACCAGGTGGAAGAACACAGGCACTTGCCGGCTCGCCCCGTGGGCCCTGGGGGGTGGGGGAGGCAGGACTGCCTGTGGGTGAGCTCCTGCCCCAGGGCACACCCACGTCTCAAAGGAATCGGTGCCCTCAGAGGTGCCTTCAGATGGCATGAGCCTGCCTGGGGAGTGGGGGCGTGACAAGGACACAGACAGCCTCTCCCGCCTCCTGACGCCCCCACACGGCTGCCCCTCTGACAGTGCCTGGGATGGTGGGGGCCCTGCAGCTGCCTGGCCCTGCTCTGTCAGTCTTTTTCTGTGGTTTCGGGGCCTGGTACGGAAAGCGTGTCCCGTGAGATGGTGCAGCCACCATGTCCTCATTCCCATACTGGCAGTGGGCAGCGGGGACCGGGCTCTCCCCCAGAACCTGCCTGGTGTGGGGACAGGAGGCCTGTGTGCAGTGGGGTTCCTGGTGAGACCGGTCTGTCGCGTCCTCAGCATGAATGGCGCCCTGGCCTTCGTGGATGCCTCGGACTGCACCGTCATGAACATCGCCGAGCACTACATGGCCTCCGATGTGGAGTGGGACCCGACTGGCCGCTACGTCGTCACCTCTGTGTCCTGGTGGAGCCATAAGGTACGGGGGCCAGCCACCTCGCACTCCCCTGAAGCTGGGCGCTGCTGCACTCGCAGCTTCCTCTCCGCCTTGGGAAGAGCGCCCAGCACGGCATCTCTGGCGTTGCTGCTGAGGCCACGGTCCAGTGACCCTTTGTGCCCGGCCCAGGCCACCTCAGTACAGATGCTCCTCGATGCAAGGGGCCCACGTCCCCATAACCGCCGAGAGGACGTTCCCCGTAGCACTGGCTCGGGGGGAGAGCCAGAATTCAAAACTCAAGTATGGTTTTCTCGGCGTGCATGGCGCTTTCCCACCATCCCGACTTAGGCCTCCTGTGCTCATGGCCAGAGCACCTGAGGCGCAGCCCTCTGCGCACATCGGGGGGCCTTCCTGAGTCAGGCCACGTACATGTCGGCCCATGGCAGCCGAGTATACACTGCCGTCACCCACAGCAGCCAGAGCTGCTCAGTTTCCCTGTCTGCGGCCCGCCCTGCAGTTCCAAGTTAACCCAGGCCTTGCTCTGCGGCCCGAGCGTGGAGTGCGTGTGGAGGGGAGCGTGTCCTGGTTGGCTCATGTGGTCCTAGCATGGCTCCCCTCTCAAGCGTGTCTTGGTGTGGACCCTCGTGGTCTGCTTGCCTGGGCTGGTGGGGTCAGAGTCGGGGCTGGTCCTGGTCAGTGGGGCAAACTTGCAGGGACAGACTTGCCGCAACCTCGTGTCACGCCTTTGTGCTGTGACCAGGACTGGCGGGCCCTGCCTGCGTCTAGGCCTCAGTGAGGCCTCCCACGGCACTCGCGGCTGGACCTGCCCTGCAGTGCTGGCCCGAGACGAGGTCACAGCGGAGAACGGAGGGCACTGCTTCCTTCTCCGAGAACTCCCAAGATGGCGTTGGCCGAGTGGGCTGGGTGGTGGCGTTGGTTTCTGCTCGGGCCCAGTGAGGGCCTGTGGGTGGTCAGCGCTGTCGCGGCCGCTGCAAGTGTGGAGCCGTGGGGTCTAGGACCCCGGCGATGGGTCTCCTGTGTCAACTGCCATCCCCCAGTGGGGGTGGCTTGGTGACAGCGAAGGTTGTTGGGTGGTTTTGTGGCCCCAGGTGCCGTCGGGCCACAGTCGGGTGGGGTGCGGTGGTTTTGTGGTTCCGTTGCTGCCGTAGGTCACGGGTCCCTGGTGTGGGCCGGGGCCGGTGCAGTGAGTGCCACATCCAACCTCTGCCCTCTTCCAGGTGGACAACGCCTACTGGCTGTGGACCTTCCAGGGGCGCCTCCTGCAGAAGAACAACAAGGACCGCTTCTGCCAGCTGCTGTGGCGGCCCCGGCCCCCGACGCTCCTCAGCCAAGACCAGATAAAGGTCTGGTGCCCCTCCCACCTGTGGTGGCAAGAGGGTGGTCATGAGCGAGCAGTGGAAAAGGGACATTTTGGTGGCCCTTTGAAGAGATGCTCAAACAGCAGCAACCAAAGGGAAGGGAATGGTTTTGGGGCAGGCCCCAGGGTTTTCAGATGGTCTCAGGGTACCCTGGCATCATTCTAGGAAGTTCGCTGAACAGGGCTTGGGGGGTTGTGATGACACCCTTCTGGGACTAGAAGACCTGCCGGTGGGGCTCCTGCGAGCCTGGGGACCTGCCGATGGGGCTGTGTGGCAGATGGCACGCCACCACGGGCTCCCAGGAGGCCGAGGGTGTCACTTCATGCGGGCGATGCTTCCATGGTGGCACTCGTGCTGGTCTGCGTGCGTAAGTCCTGAGTGGCCCGTCTCTGTTTCAGCAAATCAGAAAAGACCTGAAGAAGTATTCCAAGATCTTTGAGCAGAAGGATCGTTTGAGCCAGTCCAAAGCCTCAAAGGTCAGCCTGGTGCCCCACCCTGGGGGACGTGCCGCAGAGCCCCCCCCCCCCCCCCCCACCTCCTGGCAGAGAGGGCCAGCGCCTAGATAGGGCGGAGGGCGTGTCCAGTGGGGACGTCAACTCTGTCCACAGAGTGTGCTCACTGTGCTGCTGCGTGTGCAGGGGCTGGGCCCCGTAACTCTCCGGGCTTTTCAGACACAGACGTTGGGGGTGGGGCAGTAGGGGAGAGATGAGGAGGAGCCCCTGCCCGTTCTTGCCTTGACAGCCTCCGTGAAAAGAACGTCCTCGTGCCATGCACTGCAGGGTGGCCTCTGACACGGGTTTCTGTGTTCAGTGCCACGGTGAGGGTGTAGGCTAAGTGTCACTTTGTCACCCCCACCCCTGCACAGGAACTGGTGGAGAGAAGACGAACCATGATGGAGGACTTCCGGAAGTACCGGCAGACGGCCCAGGAGCGGTACCTGCAGCAGAAGAGCGAGCGCCTGGAGCTGCGCGGAGGTAGCGGGTGCACCGAGGGAGGCCCCAGAGTGTGAGCGTGACAGCGCTTTGCTCCCCGTGCGTCCCTGTGTGGGTTTCCCGGGCTTCTCAGCACACACCAAGTACCATGCGACAGTTCTCCACCGAGGACAGACGCGTGCCCCGCGCCGCCTGCCCACGGTCCTCGGACCTGGCTGGCCCAGCCCGCACGTGGGTGTCCCCAGGGCTGGAGCCTCTTCCTTCCTTCCAGGCGTGGACACGGACGAGCTGGACAGTAACGTGGAGGACTGGGAGGAGGAGACCATTGAGTTTTTTGTCACCGAAGAAGTCATCCCCCTCGGGAGTCAGGAGTGACCGAGAGCACTGTGGTAGGGGGCCTTCCGGAGGGGCAGGGGTGCAAGGAAGCCCAGGGTCATGTTCTTGAGGTTACGACATCCTTGAGTGCAAACTGTGACATCTGGTGCAAGGCTACCTTGTCACAGGGCTTGGGTCTGGAGCAGGCAGGGCTGAGGCGAGAGAGCCTTTGACGTCGAGTCCCTGTGGTAGGGGTACCGGCACTGCCCCAATGATGGGGCAGGACCCAGAGGGTTCACTCCTCGGGGCTGGCGGGTTTGGGGGTATGGGTGTCCAGGCAGGACAAGCCACTCTGGTCGTCATTGGCAACAGTGCTCCACCACCTCACACTGAGCGACCCCAGGGCTGCCTACCTGTGGCGCCCCTGGTGTGCCAGGCTGGTGGTCCAGTGCAGGACAGACAGCCGTGTTCCCTTGTTGTAGTGTCACCGAGTGCCGGAGCCGGGTCGTCCCTGCAGACAGCCTGCGCCGGCCGGAGTGCCCGTGCTTCCCGCTCCGCACTGACCGCCCCGGAGGCCCCGTCTCCAGTCGTGCCTTTCACCCCGGGTCCCGGGGGCGGTGTCTAGGCGCCGCTTCCAGTCTTGTTTGGTTTTCGGGTCCCGCCACCAGCGCTTGTTACTGAGGCGCTGACGTGGTGAGGCCGCAGCACCGCCTCCTGCTGCTGCACTGCCGAGGCGGCTGTCCACTGTGCAGCCTCCTGGTGGGACCTGCCGTCCTGTGGGCGCCAGTGGGGAGCAGTGCACCAGCAGTGTCCCGGCTCCGGGCACTGCAGCACCTGGTCCCCCGCCCGCAGGCAGTGCCCGCGCTCGTGGGCCAAACGTGGAAATAAAAGCAGACCTGCGTGAACATGCTGTCTTCTTGTCTTTGATTGTGGGTGGCGGCCGGGCTTGGGTGCCTCCCTCCCAGCCCCTGCAAGGCTGCTTGTGGTGGGGCTCTTCCCTGGGCGCACACAGCAGGCGTGGCACGCAGGCCCCCTGGTGGTTGTGCCCTGCTGCACTCTGGAAGGTACGCTGCCCTCCAGTTGGTCCAGAAACAGCTCCTTCGGGTTTCTTTCCATGCTCGCCACAGCGCCCCATGAGAAAGCCCTTTCCACCATTCCTCGGGCCTCCAGCTGGAGGCGTGCGGGGTTGTCCCTTTAGCTGCTGTCTTGTCCCGTGAGTACCTTTTTCCCTGCTAACCAGAGAGTGAACAAAGTCACATGCGCTCGGCCCTTTTTCTGTGCCCTGCCCACCAGTGACCTGTCAGCGCAGCTTCCCCCACCAGCCTCGTCTGGCACCCAGGGCCTGGCTCACACGCAGTGAGGCAGGCCCACTGAGCCACCACCAGTGTGGTCTTGGCCACCAGGCCAGTTCACTTCGAGGTGCTCTGGGAGCTTGAGCAGCCCTAGCCTGAGGCCACACCACACTCGTGCGGGCCTCTGCCGCCCTTCGGCCCTGTGGTCCGGACCTCGGACCCACCTTCAGGGACCCAACTCCTACCCGTAGCCAAGTGTCGCCGGGAGGCTGCAAGTTGCTTGCCCTCGAAGGGTGTTAAGGAGGTGGTGGGCTCAGGCCCTGGCAGGCCCACAGCGTGAGCAAGGGGGTGGCAACCACACCCTTGTCATCAGAACTGAAGGTCATTGCAAGGTCGCTCTAGAAACTTGTCTGTGCAGCTGATCTCAGCTGCAAATGTTTCTTTGAACATCAGCTGGTGGCATCTGTCCCCCTCTTGGTGAAAAGCCTTGAGACCGTGGCCGGGGAGGATCTCCAGCAGGCTCACCTGTAGAGCAGGTGAGGTGATGACAAGGAGCCCTGGGGTTGCCATGGCATCAGATTAGTGTAGAGACAAAGGCTGGACAGACCGTGTTTGGGGTGGTAACCATGTCAGGTGTGCAGCCGGCCCGAGCCCACCTGGCCTGGGCCACCCAGCTGTTAGGGGATCACCCAAAGCACATAGGTAATGCGGGCGTCCCTGAGGCAGTTAAGGACCGGTAGGGCTCCTGGGGCCTCTGACGTCAGCGGGGCGGCGCTGCCACCCAGGCAGGCCTCCATCGCTTGGTCTGGCTGGCGGGCCGGGAGCTTGGAGCTGTGACCCAGCTGGGCTGTGTGCCTTCCTACCCCACTGCCAGGCCCACCCCAGCCCGGGCAGCCCCACCGCAAAGGAGATGGAGCCCAGGGACCAGCAGCTCGTGGTGAGGGTCCCTCTGGTTGCGTGGTGGCCCCCAGCAGGGCTGTGAGTGCCTGAGACTGCCCTCCCTGCTCTGAGTTGCCTCCCGGCCCACTGTCCCCAGTGCCCAGTTTCTGTGCAGGACCCTTCCCACCTCCCCTCATGGGGGTGTGACCCCCTTCTCCAGACACCTCTTTTACTCCCTGCCCCCTGACTCCCTCCCCAGGCAACTCAGGGCCTGGACCAGGACCCCTGGTGGGGTGGGGTGGGGTAGGCCCTGCCACCCGGCCCCATCTGGGTCCTGTGAGGCCTGACTGGACCTACCTGCTGGGGGATGGTGAGCTGGGCCGGGGCCTTGCCTCAAACCCAGAGGCAGCTCCCAGGGAGGGGCTGTCAGCATGTCACAGAAGAGACGGCAGACACTTGTGAGCCACGGCCATGGTTGGGGTCCCCCAGAGCCTCCCTAGGGGTCCCTTGGGGGAGCAGGAGAGCAGAGGGATGGGTCTGGGGCCCGTGTATCTTCTCTGAGGGCAGGGGTGGGACAGTTAGCAGCTGGGGGACTGTGGGCACGTGAGTGCGTCTGTCACCCCAGCTGAGACTCATGAGGTGACTAGTCATGGTACTCTGAGTGTCCTGTGGGATGTGAATGAGCCAGCTAAGAAGTAAAGGCCTGGAGGGGTGGGGGCTTCGCTAGCCTTCAGCTCTCTGAGAGTGGGGGACCACGGAGGGAAGGGAAGGGAAGGGGGAACTGAGGCCCAGACGCAGCCACGTGGTGTCCTCACAGGTGGCGCTTCGGATCCGCCCGCTCAGTGACACAGAACTGGAGGAGGGAGCCACTGTCACCGCCCACAAAGTGGGTGAACAGGTGAGGCAAGAGGGCACAGGGTGTGGCCACAGAGTTCAAAGCCCAGCCATCCTGGGCGTGCAAACTTCACCTGCCACACTCCCTCACACTTGTTCAGTTACACTCGTCACCTGACCCACTGGCTCATCCACTGACTTCTGCGCTGATGTCTCCATTCGCTCACTCGCCCCCCCCCCGCCCGTCGCAGAAATGTCAGGGTCACACTCACTGCTCTCCAGTGGGAGTCCAGCAGCCAGGGATGTGCGGTGTCGGGAGTTCCGGGCACGGAGGCGGGTGAGGCAGCGCGGGGGTGGCCAGGCGGTGGCCAGGACGTCTTCGTGGAGCCCGGGGGAGGGTGGTGTGGGCTGTCACTCAGGAGCCAGTGGAGCTCCTCAGGGCTCCGTCCGCAGGGGCAGCGGGATGGACGGAGGGCCAACGATCGGGGCCCTGCACCTGCCGTGCTGCCAGGGACCCTCAAAGCTGAGCTTGGATGCGGTTAGGAGATGGTGGTGGTCACTTGCCAGAACAATTGCCAAATTCAGGGTGAAACAAAACCTTGTCAAGTGAACTGGATTTGTCACTTGTCATCACAAAGGTGGCTCTAAAGAGGTGCAAGGGGCACGTCTACAGCCAGAGGTGGAGGACCCAGGACGCATGGCACAGGCTGCAGAAAAGGATCCCTGCGCTGTGACGCGTCCACGCGTCCCAGGGAGGAGACAGCATCGATGGAACCAGCTTCACGAGGAGGCCCTGGGAGTCGGGTGGGAGCGTGGAGCCGGCCCGCCAGGTGAAGCAGAGGGCGGTGTGCAGACTCTGCACCTGCATGAACCTGCCGGCACTCGGTGGCTGGGCAGGGATGCCCCGCGTGACGGGAATGACAGGAAGAAGGGAGTGTCCCCCTACCTGACTTGGAAGGCTCACGTAATGGTCTGCTGGGATTGATAATATCACCTGTGCCACCGTGGGGACGGGCTGGCCTCCCCGGGAGCTCTTGCCCTGGGGTGACTTCTGGTCCGATCTGATGCTGGAGGCTCCGGCTGCACCCACGTGTGGGTCAAAACGTCCCCTTTGCCATGCACACCAAGGAGGCAACCAACTCAGGACTGAAGGGAGTGTCATCTTGGCAGTGGCCCGCTGGCCCAGGCTTGTGCCCAATGCTCCTCTACAGCACGTGTCGCCGTGGGGAGCCCTCCACTGCCAGGCCTGCTCCCCAGCTGGCTGGGCCCCGGCAGGCACCTGGCCGACTCCTCCTCCGGCGCAGGCCTGACCCCGGCGAGCACACGCCAGGGGAGCTGCCCCGGGCCCTCCATCCCTTGGGCCAGGGACTCAGCCAGCGTGCCGGAGGAATTTTTAAAACACACAACACCTGACTAGTTGGGGGCAGTGACCTCTTCTCCCTTAGACTGGCGAGTGAACACATGACAGCGGCCACCACAACAGCAGCTGCCAGGAGTGAGGGCCCCGTCTCGGACGGCGGAGAGATGGGCCACATGTCTCAGCCGCGTCTTACTGTTCATGCACAGGAGGCTGCGTCTGACAGCTCGGTCTTTGTGCCAGAGTTCCTTCTGGATGAGTATAGGCTGGTATTTCAGGGTTTGTTTGTTTATTTATTTATTTATTTTTAGTGAGAGGGGAAGCGAGGCAGAAAGAGAGGGAGACACCGATTGATTGCCTCTTGGGGACCAAACCCGCAGCCCAGGCTTGCGCCCTGACCGGGGTTCAAACCCACCACCTTTTGCTTTGTAGGACAACACCCAACCACCTGAGCCACACCCGTCAGGGCAGCACCTGATTTTTTTAAAAAAGATTTTTATTTATTTACTTAGAGAAATAGGAAGGGAGGGAAAGAAACATCCATGTATGGTTGTCTCTGCACACCCCCAGCTGGGGACCTGGCCCCCAACCCAGGCGTGTGCCCTGCCCGGGAATCACACCAGTCAGTTCTCAGGCTGGCGCTCAATCCACTGAGCAACACCAGCCGGGGCAGCACCTGCTTTTTAAAGAAGTCACTTCAGAGCAAAGAGGGTAGGTAATTACTATTATTATTTTTTGTAAATCAATCAAAATTATACCTATTTTATGTCAGATTGGCAAAAAACATATTTTTTGGTGGACCGCAGAATTTCAGTGACTTGTTTCTGTGTGCCACGAGACGGAAAGGCTGAAAATTGCAAGAAGAAAGTTGGCTTACGTCACAGAACGGTGCCGGCCAGAAGCCAGGGCTGCCCAGGGGCTGCCCCCAGCCCGCTTCCCTCCCAGGCACCCTGGGCTGCCCTCGCCTCCCGGGCCGTTTCCAAAGCCGTGGGCTGAGGAGGGGGCAGGCTGGTGGCCAGGTGGCGGGGCTTCCGCTGCAGTTGTGCCCCGACACTCTGGGGCCCCTCGCCAGCACCTGGCCATGCGGGGCCTCTGAGGCACCCTTTGGCCCACGAGTAAACAGCCTGACTGCTAATTGCCCTGCCCTCAGCCCCCTGGGGACAGCGCCTTTGCCCCTCCCCTGTGGTCCCCAGAGGTCCTCAGCCACCTGGCTCCATCATGACGCGTTTACCTCAGATAGGAGAGGCCCCAGAGGATGCAGAGCTCAGGGGGGTCCCTCTCCAGGTACCCGCGCACCCCACACCTCTGCTCCCACTTCCCTTTGGAGGGCGCAGCCCCTGAGCAAGAAGACGTAAGGGGGTGGACATGCTCAGGGTCATGGAGGAGAGAATGCAGGAGCCCAGCGGTCGGCCCAGCACTTCGCAGCTGACAAAGCCCCTGCCCTCCTGTGGGGCCTGCGTGCCCTGACTCGCCCTGATTCCAGGCGGCCCCTCTGCTGATCCCTCCTGCTCCTTTGTCCCAGATGGTGGTGCTCATGGACCCTGACGAGGACCCCGAGGACACGCTGCGTGCACACCGGTCCCGGGAGAAGACCTTTACCTTTGACACTGTTTTCGACCAGCATGCCTCTCAGGTAGACCCCCCCCCGCCCGCAAAACCATCCCCACCTCCCCGCTGGGCCAGGCCTGCTCTGAGTGTCCTGGTCCAGCCCTTGAGAGGAGCTGGACAGCCACGGAACCGGGCCCACACCAGACTGTGTGAGTCCGAAGCCACAGGGAGCAGTGCTGGCTTTGGGGTCTGCCCACCCCAGCCCAGCTGCTGCCTCTGCCTCCTGTGAGCTGTGTGTCCAGCCGGGGCCATTGGGACGGCCACAGGAGCTGGACAGCAGGACCTTGAATGGGCACCAGGGAAGACAGGGGAAGTAGGACGTTTGCTTCTACTCTGCCCAGCCAACCCTGCACACACTCCTACCCCAGCCCTGGAGGAGTCCTTTCTTAAATACCCCTAGGGACAAGGAGCTCACTGCGGACACACCCCTATTGCCACCTGCTGCTGCCTCAGTTAAATTCTGCCTGCGGGAGGCTTCACTCCCGGTCCTGGTTTTGTCCCATGAAGACAGGCTTCCAGCCCGTTGCGATCCCCCGCCCTTCGTGTTCTTCCTGGTCCCTCTCAGTTCTCCCAGAAGCCCTGGGAAGGGCTCACAGGTGTTTGGCATCTAACGTGTCAGGCCTCGGGGGGAGTGTCACACGCACTCTCCTGCGGTCTCCCTCACGGATCCCCTGTGGGGTCGGCCTTGCCTCACCCTGTGAGGCTGGGCGCAGGTAAAGCCTCGGGGTGGCGCAGACTTGGGGCTGCATCCCGGGAGGGGGGAGCCCACGCTGCCCAATAGTCACGCTGTCCAGGTCCCTGTCCTTGTCCAGAGGGAACAGTGGTCGGCAGTTCCCTCCGGACAGCCGGGCACCTGACTCTGACTGGGCTGTCCCCTGGACGGTGTCCTTCTGTCTGTCTGCAGGAAGACGTGTACTGTGCCACCACCCAGCACCTCGTAGCTGGCGTCCTCTCTGGGTACAATGCAACAGTGTTTGCCTACGGCCCCTCAGGTACCGCCGGGGGCTGTCCCAATGAGGGACAGGGATGGTGGCCGTGGACTCTTCCCAACAGTACAGAGCCCCGATTGTGTGCTGGCCTCCCCTGGCCTCTGTACCCCTCTGCTTTCACGAAGCAGCCTAGGAAGGCAGGTAGCATGACCCCCTCTGATGAGAAAACTGAGCCTTCCAAGAGAGGGGCATCGGCTTCCCCAAGGTTACACGGCCAGGGTCTACAAACATTCACAGAGCTAAGGTGCTCTCTGAAAACTAGAATCACTGAGGGGCAGGGCTGGAAAGGCCCCAACCCCTCACTGGGCAGAGGGGGAAACAGAGGCCCTTCAGTCCACAAGCGTCCCCGAGCACCTACTGTGTGCCAGGCTCTCGTGAAGGAGAGAAGCGGTCTGGTCCTCGCCTCTCAGGGGACAGGGAAGGGGCGGTGAGGGGCCCCCAGGGAAAAGATCCTCCCGAAAAAGGGCGATGTGGTAACTCTGTCACCAGACGGCTCAGATGCCTTGAGGAGAGTTTGGAGAGAGGACAGCCATCCCGTGTCCCCTCCTCCAACACCTTCTGCATCTCCTCTTTGTACCCGCCCAGGGCTCTGTCCCTGGGGTGGCCCTGAGACTGTTCAGCTCTTCTCCTTGTTTCCCAAATAGAAAGCGAGCAGGTGGGAGCAGCAGGTGGGCGGGTGGGCATCAGGGTAGGGGGGGGTCTGAGCCCCGCTCAGATACCCGAGGTGGGTGTCCCGTGGCCCCACAGGTGCGGGGAAGACCTACACGATGCTGGGTGTGGACGCAGAGCCCGGCATCTACCTGCGGACCCTGACTGACCTCTTCCGGGCCATTGAGGGGACCCGTGACGACATGGACTGCAGCGTGTCCATGTCTTACCTTGAGGTGAGCCTGCCCGCCCCCCACAGGTGCCTCATCTGCAGGACGGGTGTGTGACCCCCGCAGGCCCGGGGCCTTTGCAGGCCTCAGGCTCCCAGGTGCCGAGACTGTGTGGGTGCAGGGTCCCAGGCAGGTGTGCACCCTGCGCTGAAGTGGCTGCTCCTTCCAGCTTCTCTGCACCACCCAGGTTTACAACGAAATCCTCCGGGACCTCCTGAACCCATCCTCGGGGTTCCTGGACCTGCGGGAAGATGCCAGGGGTACTGTCCAGATTGCAGGCATCACGGAAGTGTCCACTTCCAACGCCCAGGAGGTGAGGGTCAGGGTGGCCATGCCCACCGGAGCCCACAAGGTCATCCTTGTTCACGCCCACAGCAGAGCGGACACACAGCCCACAGTTGTTTCTTGGCTCAGGGAAGACAAACATCTGCCCCCCATCCCACTCTCCCAGCCTGCGTTCAGGGCAGGCATCACTAACAGGTCCAGGCCAGAACCCTTCTCTGGGCTGCGCCCAAGGCGGTCGCAGCCAATCTGTGTCGGCCTCCAGCCTGACCTCCGCTGGGCCTCTGCACCCTGTGTGCTTTTCCTGCCATGAGGGCCGCCCCTGTCTGTCTGTCCTCTTCACCACAAGCCTCTCCCCAAGATCAGCAGACTCCTCAGCCCCCGCCCCCGAGGCCCGTGAGCTCCAGCCGTGCTGGTGGCCTGCGTCCAATGGGCTCTGCATCCTCCCTGTGGGTTGGGGTCGGGGCGTGAGCCATCGTGCCAACTCTGTACCAAGGACTGGACCTGTCTTCCTTCACACCTGCTCTGTGGTCCTAGTGTGGCGTGCACACAGCAGGTGCTCAACAGAGGCTCGTGAGCTTGATTTCCACAACCACTTGCTCACAGATGGGTCTGGCCCACCTGCCGCTCCACACGCCTGCCTGGAGGTCTCCGCCCCTGGCTTGGTGGGGAAGAGATGGGTAATCCATCAGTGACGTCGGCCTCGGCAGGGGATGGGAAAGGGGCCGCGCACGTGCCAGCCATCGGCCACTCCTCAATCCATGGGTCACTTCCTGCCGCAAGCCAGAAATTGCTTCCCCTGGGGCAGGTTCTGCCCCTGGTGCTCCACCATGGGGACTGGCCGTGAGGTGCCTCAAGGAGCTCGGGGACCTACCCCCACCTCTTGCCTGGTGATTCTGGAGGGGCACGTGGCCTCTCGGGCCCCGACCGCCCAGCCTCGCCACCTCTGTCCTCAGATCATGCAGCTGCTCACCAGAGGCAACCGTCAGCGCACGCAGGAGCCCACGGCCACCAACCGGACGTCGTCACGCTCCCATGCAGTGCTGCAGGTCACCGTGCGCCAGCAGAGCCGTGGCCCCGACGTGGCAGGGGAGGGGTGCGTCGGGAGGCTCTTCATGGTGGACCTGGCCGGCTCAGAGCGGGCGTCCCAGGTGCCTTCACCCCTCGCTGCTGTCCCTTGCCTTGTCCTCCGCCCCCTGGTCCGTGAGCAGAACCCTGTCTGTCAGCGTCTTCAGCACCTGGAACAGCGCCTGGCCCTGTGAGGTGCCTGCTAACCACTTGCTGGTTGAGCGAATGAGTCCTCAGCCAGCAGTGTGTGGGGGGCCCACAGAGCCCGGTTCACAGAAAGCTCCCACGTGGTGGGCCCTCTGGGGTCAGAGACCTGGGCTTGTCCTCGGGCCCTGGAGCCTCAGGGAGTTGGGGGAGACAGGTCGTGAGCAATTACAGCGCAGAGGGCCTGTGCTTTGAGGTTTGGGGTCTGCACGGAGGCCGTGACAGCCCAGAAGAGGGTGGTGGCAGTGCAGGAGCCTCAGGGCTGAGCCCAAAGGGGTCATTAGGAGCTTGGTGGAGTGTGAGGAAGAGCGTGCCAGGTGGAGGGAACAGTGTGTGCAAAGCCTGGCTGCTGGGAGGGTGGCGCACACTTCGCACGGCCTGAGTACCTGCCGTCCTGACCCTGCCCGTCCCACCGCACCTGCCTCTGGAGCTGCTGCCCGTGTGGCCTGAGCTTTGCGTGTGGGCAGGACCCAGCCCGGGGCCAGGGACAGAGGTGCTTGACGAAGCCGGTGTCAGACACCTCGGTGACACCTCCTTCCCGCCCCTCTGGGGCGCAGGCACTTAGCAGCCATGACCCAGCCTGTCCCAATGCGGCGTAAGGCCGGCGGCGCGGGGCCTGCTTTCCAGCACAGGGCTGAGACCGGGCCGGCGGCGTGCCTCGGCGGAGCGCACGGATGTCAGGGCTGGGCCTGGCTCCGGGCCCACATCCCCATCCTGCGGTTTGTGCCACGTGCTCTGTGTCTGCTGCACTCACAGCCTCCTGCTCCCACCCCCAGTCCCTCTCATTCCGGGTGTTGAGAGTGCCTTTCAGCGTCTGCCCGGAAACAGCCCCTCATCCCTTCAGTGGCTGTGTAGCACTCCCTGCGGGATTCTGTCCTTGACGTTGCCGACCCCGGGTTTCAGGGACAGTCAGTACACTCAGGGCCAGAGCCCCCAGGGGGACGGGTTCTGGCCACTGGACCTCAGTCCCTTCTCCAGGGACAGGCTGTGGGGAGAGGGAGGGCGGCAAAGACTACCTCCCCGCCAGCCCGGCCTCTCCCCGCTCAGACCCAGAACCGCGGCAAAAGGCTGCAGGAGGGTGGGCACATCAACCGCTCGCTGCTGGCGCTGGGCAACTGCATCGCCGCACTCAGCGAGAAGGGCGGTGGCCGCGCACAGTTCATCAACTTCCGGGACAGCAAGCTCACGCGCCTGCTGAAGGTACGAGCCGCAGGCTGGCCGGGAGTGTGCGTGCGTGTGCACATGTGCTCGCATGTTTGTGCGTGTATGCATGGGTGAGCACCGTGTGCTGCTGACCGCATCTTTCAGGACTTACCTGCTGGGAGCAAGGCTCCGACCAGGATCTGAGGACCCTCCCAGGAGCCCCAGGAGGCAGGAAACCCCCGTAGAAACTGCCTCTGGTCCCTGCCCCCCACCCCTCTGAGTGTAGCACAGCCTGGGCTTGCACACTTCCAGGGACAGAGGCTCGCCACCCTGTCGAGGCGGCCTGTCTGGTTGTGGACAGCAGGCTGCGAGGAAATCCCCCTTTCACCGGGCTGTCCCCTCTGTCCTATAGCAAGACAGGCTCCACGCAAACAAACAGGCCCAGCCAAAGACATGTCCCTACAACTTCGGCCTCCTGGTCCAATCTGCTCCCATCAGAGTTTGGAGGGGGAACTTCAGGGGCTGGTGCAGATGGGCCTGACATGGGGGTAGAGGGGCAGCACCATGGGCCAGGTGAGGGCCTGTTTCCGTCACCCCCAGCTCATGTCACCCCCGCCCCTGGAGCAGGATGCCCTGGGAGGGAACAGCCGCACGGTGATGATCGCCCACATCAGCCCCGCGAGCACCCACTTTGAGGAGTCACGGAGCACCCTGCTGTATGCGCACAGAGCCAGGAACATCAAGACCAGGGTGAGCCGCCGCCACCGCCTGCTCGTGCACCCTCTCACACTCTTGCTTCCTCTGGAGGCTCCGGTGGGGTGAGTTGTTCCTCACCCCGTCCAGCTTCAGTGGCTCCTGGCGTGCCTTGGCCCATGGCCGCACCCTCCAGCTCTGTGGGGAGAGAGGACGGGCTTCGGGCTCGCCCAGACCCTGCCACGGGGCGCGGGCAGACAGAAAGTCTGGACTTGCGTGGATGAAGGTACCGTCCCTACGTGCTCTGAGTGAGGGCCACAGGGCGCTGCAGGGACACACAGAAGAGCAGGCTGAACCCGGGGCGTCTGCTGGGGGCCTGGATCAGCCCAGGGAGCAAGCCCTGAGCGATTCGGAGAGCAGACTCTGGGTGACCGTGCCCATCGCCCCCCATCTACTGGAGCAAAAGGCTCCTGGAGGTGTGTCATTGGAGAGCCCCCCACGGCGCCCATCAGAGGGGACGGGACAAGCCACTCTGCAGCTATCAGAGCGGGGTCCTCCAGGACACCTCGTCGCTCAGAGAAGTTAAGGAAGCGTGGCTGCATCTGAGATAATTCACGTAAAAACCCACAGATGGGCCTGCAGTGCAGAACCCTCCCCTGTGTCGGCAGGTCCACACGTGTGCACAGCTCTGCACAGGAGGGGTGACGGACACACGTCCACACGACGGCAGCAGGTTCCCCAGGGGAGCTTTCTAAAAACCCGACAAGTTGTTTTAGTTTTTTGTGGCAAACACGCAGGACGTGAAACTCACCGTCTTAACCACGTCCAGTGCGGCAGCTTTAGGCACATTCACACCATTGTGCCGCCGGCACCGCCGTCCTCTCTGGAACTTTCCGTCTTCCCACACTGAGACTCTGTTCCATTAGACACCACACACCTCCCCCAGCCCCTGACCCCCCACCTGCTTTCTGCCTGTGACTCTGACCCCTCCAGGCCCTCATTTGCATGGACTCACCAGGGTGTGTCCTTCTGTGTCTGTCCCCTGTCACTCCACGTAATGTCCTCGAGGTCCGTCTGTGTTTGATGTGCTAAGTCTTCTTTGTGAGGCCGAGTTGTACTGATATGAGTTTCACAAGACTGCGTGTTTCTGGCACAAACGTATGGCTGTTAGAATGTTTCCTTCTCCGGGCAGCCCACTGGCCCTGACCCCGGGCATGTCCTGCCCCTCCAGGTCAAGCGCAACCTGCTGAACGTGCCCTACCACATCGACCAGTACACAGGCGTCATCTCCGACCTGCGCAGGCAGATTGAGCATCTCAAGTCTAAAATGGAGAGGCAGGACCAAGGGAAGAGGAGTGGAGCCGGGGCCCGGGACACACGAGGTAGAGCCTGGGGCCGCCCTGGCGTGGGGAGGGGTTTGTTCGAGGGGCAGAAGGTGCCCCTGTGGTGGGAGATGAGGCAGGGAAGCCAATCGCTGGGGGCCGGGTGTGTTCTGAGCTGGAGGTGAGGGCAGGCCCCGTGCGAAGAGCCACCGGGAGACATGTGATCTACAGTGGGGTGAGACCGCCCGGCAGCTCTGTGTCTGTTCGGTCTGTGATGGTGACACACATGTGGAGGGTTGTCCTGAACGTGGCTTTGTCTGGAGAACCTGGCAGACGTTGAGGGAGGAGCCCAGGGGTGACCTGGGGGTCAACTGTAGCCACCAAGCCAAGGAGGGCCTGAGACGCATTTACGGGTCCTGCTCTGGGGAATCCAGGCGCTGATGGAGAAGGCCCAGCAGCCCCCCAGGACCCACCGTTCCCCGGCCCAGTGTCCAGCTGCGTGTTCCAGACACCCTGTCCTCCAGGCCTGCAAACGTCAGCATAATTCCCGAAAAATTCACTGCGAAGTGTGACGTCTCATTTCCACACCTGAGACGTGTGAGCGCTAGTAACCTGCTTGTGCCCTCACACCGTCCGGTGGCGGTCAGGGTCCGCACACTCACCCTGTCATGTGTCTCTGAGCCGTTTGCTGTGAACAGGACCCCAACAAACTCCACGCACCGTACGTGGTCGATAAGTCTCTTTTGTCTCCTCCGTTCTCTGGGCTTTCCCTTCCTCTCGTCCGGTTTCCCTTTGATTCCTACAAAAGGCCCTGGGTCGCTTGTGCGCTTGTGCCGTGGGGTTTCTTACTGCCTGCTGAGCATTCCTATGTGCTCTGTACTTCCTGTAAAGTGGCAGTCATGTCTAAAGTCTCGAGATGGGGTTTTTTAAATATTCTTACAAAAATGAAATTGAGAGCACACTGCGTTTGGGGGGTGGGCTTGGTGGGCGGAGGGAGCAGCAGGCCAGAGGCTGCAGGTGGGCCAGGGACAGGCCTCGGGTGGTGGAAGGCGCAGGCAGCGGAGGGCGTATCCCCAGAGAACAGGGGCTCAGGAAGGAAGGCCCTTAGGTGGCGGCCGGAGGAGTGTCTGTGAGGGTTCCAGAGACAGCAGGGAGGACAAGAGAGCTGGGGCGGAAAGGAGAGGGTAGCGCCCAGAAGGGGGACGGCAGGTGGAGCACGTGGCCGCCCTTCATCACTGCAGCCACCGTGCCTCCCAGCTTGGCTGAGCGTGACTGGCACAGCTCGCTGCAGAAGGCCCAGGGGCGCACGGGATGGTCTGGTACAGGGGTCGCTTGTGAGATGCCCCCACCCCCGGCAAGGTTCGCTAGCACCCTTCCCTCGAAATGTCCATGTGGGCTGTGGCCAGAACACTTGAGCTGTTCTGTCAGAGATTTTGGAGAGCAGAATAGCGTCACTGCCTACAGGCACGCCGCCGCCCATGGGACCCCCTGAACTTGCTGAGCTGCAGTCACCCCTTGGCCCCCGCCGCCCCCCTTCTCCTCTCTGTTTCTGTGGGTTCAGTGTCTTCAGACGCCACGCGAAGTGAGATTGCACAGCATCTGTGTCCATCTGCCGGACTCCTCCCCGCACAACGCCCCCAAGGTCCCTCTGGGTTGTCACAAGGGCAGGGGCTCCTTCTCTCTCAGGGCTGGGAAACGCCAGTGTTTCGTTACGTCGCGTACACGTGTCATGCATTCTGTCACGCAGATAACCTTCTCACCCAGTCATGCGCTGGGGACACTTGGCTTGTTTCCGTGTCTGGGCTGCTGTGAGTAGCGCTGCCCCACGCCTGGGGCCCAGGTGTCTCTCTGAGACAGTGATGCCGTCTCCTTCCTGCACGTACCCAGAGGTGGGACGGCTAGATCTTAGGGTCGTCCTATTTTTAATTTTTCAAGGTGTCTCCATGCTGCTTTCCGTGGTGTCTGCACCAATGTACATTCCCACCGACAGCGCGCCAGGGCTCCGTTCCCCGCGTCCTCGCCAGCCCCGTTCTCTCTTGTCTTTTTGACGGTTGCCATTCTGACAGCTACCAGGAGACAGCTCATGGTTTCCCCGAGGAGAGTGACGTTGGGCGCCATTCCCTGCACTTGGCCATTTGTGTGTCTTCCTTGGAAAAATGTCTGTTGAGGTCCTTTGCCCATTTTTTACATTGGATTCTGTTTTTTGCTATTAAGTTGTATGCGTTCCTTATATATTTTGGATATTAACTCCTTAGCATATACATGGTTTGCAAATATTTTCTTGCATCCATCCATCCATCCATCCATCATCCACTATCCACCCATCCACCCATCTTCTATCCAATCATCCATCCGTCCATCCACCATCCATGCACCAGCCATCATCCATCCGTCCATCCAATCACCATCCCTCCACCCCCCACCATCCCTCCATCACCCACCCATCCACACATGTGTACCGAGCTCCTCCTTGGGCCTGACCTGGTTTGGTGGCAAGCGTGGAGTTCAGCCTGGCTCAGGTGGCCTTGCTCTTGGTATAGCCGGCTCTCTGTGGCCCCCAGTTGCGACGCCCACCCAGGACACAGAGGATGACAGCCGCCAGCAGATGAGCAGGATCCGGGCCCAGCTCGTTGGGGCCTTCGAGGAGCAGCTGGAGATGCGGCGCAGCCTGCTGGAGCTGGAGAACACCAGCGTGGGACTGCACATCGCCGTGTCCCGCCACCTGCTGGCCATCGCGGAGTGAGTGTGCCGCCTGTGGGCCCGGGCACCGCCCACGCGCAGGGGCAGGGAGGCCGGAAGGGCCAGCGGGGCCGCTGGCAGGAGCTCCTTCTTTTGCTGCTGTCCAGCCTCCCCCTACTGCCTGTGGGTCCCCACGAGAAACTCTATTTCTTAATTTTTATTTAAAAAAATTTATTATTGATTGATCTTAGAGAGAGAGAAAGGGGAAAAGAGATAGAGAGAAACACTGATTCTTTGTTGTGCATTTTTTGGTTGCTTCTTGTGTGTGCTCTGGTTGGGGATCGAACCCGCAACCTCGGTGTATCAGGCTGATGCTCCAACCCACCGAGCTACCCGGCCAGGGCTTCCCATGGGGGACTTTGGCCAAGGGCTCCCCCTCTTCCCAGGCAGAGCTGTGGCCCAATCCCTCCTGTGCCCTCCCGCCCTGCAGCGAGGATGGAACGGGTGGAGGACGCCCCCCCCCCTCACCCACCACTTTGGTCTCTTTCTCACAGGCTGGGTGCAGGTCCTGCCTCTCAGGTTCGCGCCAGCCATGTGACAGAAGCGGGCACTGAGGCTCAGAGGGGCAGGGTCAGCCCATGGTTGCGTGTCCACTGGCCAGGGCTCTCTCGACTGCCCTGCACTTACCCCCTGTGCATCCTTCTGTGAACAGGCTGACCCTGGGCAGGCACTGACCGTGTGGCTTGTCACTCAGACAGGGACATGTGGGAGGGTGGGGGCCTCAAGAACAACGACCCCGGGTCACCACACTGCCCCAGACGAGCTGCAGGTGCGGCTGCCCCGTGCACACTCCGCTTTCAGCCCATTCTCCCCCCGCCCCTCCCCTCCTTTCTGGGCATTTGCTGAGTCACACAGGATGCCTGTGTCCCAGGGATTCCACATAAAGGAGCCCCTGTCCCCGCCCCCGCACCCCACTCCGTTTCCAGCCCCCACACTGAGGTTCATATTCAGTCTGGCACCCTGGTAAGGTTCTGCCCTGAGATCACAGGGCCCCAGGGGGCGCTGTTGTCACCCAAGTTTTACAGCTGAGGGACGGGGCTCAGGGAGGTGGCCTTGGGGGGATCGGGTGGGAAGGGGCAGGTTGGCTGCAGGGTCCTTAATCGCTCAGTGATCCTGTGCAAATGTTCGCTGCTTCTTTATTTTTCCCAGTTTTTCTTCATAACCTCTGTTTTTTACGAACATAGAAGAGATCAGAGAGCAGGCCCAATTCCACCCCATTTTCGTGCCCACTCCTGCGAGTCCACCAGCTGGTGCCAGCGGGGACTCCCAGCCCGGGTGTGGCTTGCACTCTGACCCCTGGCCCCCATCATGGCTGTAGCTGGGAGCGAGAGAAGACCCACCACCACGCCCAGGATGAGTCCGAGGAGAGGGATAAGCAGCAGGGGACAGAGGTGGCCGACACAGATGGGGATGGAGACGAGGACGTGTCCGCAGAGCCGCACGAGGTGACCCTGGCCAGAGAGGAGGTCAACATGCTGCTGGCCGAGCAGCGGAAGACCGT
The DNA here is from genome assembly GCA_007922815.1 of Macrotus californicus. Taxonomy (NCBI): domain Eukaryota; kingdom Metazoa; phylum Chordata; class Mammalia; order Chiroptera; family Phyllostomidae; genus Macrotus; species Macrotus californicus. The sequence continues at coordinate 758,141 of VMDR010000008.1, forward strand.
GGCCCTCAAGGTGGGGAGAGGGACTGGGCGGCCCATGTGACGCGTCACCAACGTTCAGTGAGCATTGCCAGGCACGGCCCGTTCACTACAGCCCCACGGCGTAGGGCTACACAGCCCCTCTGTGGGCGGGAAAACCGGGGTTCAGAGAGGTCAGAGAGGTTGTCCCCACTCCCCAGAGTGCTCACAGGTCTGAGGGCAAATCCATGGCCCTGCGTGTCAGCGTTACGGCTACACCAAGGGCTGCTGGGCCAGCGTGCAGGGCAGGGGCCCTGGGGCAGCAGGCAGGAGTGGCCGTGTGGCGTCCCCTGAGACCCCTGCTGCCTCTGTGTGTGGACGAGAGCCAGCTCCTCGCTGGACTGGCAGGGCCGCAGCTGCACCTGTGCGGTGCTCCCACCGGCATCTTGCTCGGCCTCCCGAGTCCAGTCTCGGGCGCTGGACAGAGGACAGGGACGTGGTGGGAGGACACCCAGACTCCAGGCTCCTCTCGGGAGAGCGCGTCTTCTCCCGTCCTGGTTTCCTGAGAAGAACGAGCTGCTGATGCGAGCCGGTGATGTAAGGGAGACCTTGGTGGACGCCCGTGACGCTGGCTGCATCCCAGCCCACTGGCGAAACGGGTGCCAGTGTAGTTGCAGGCGGGGGCAGGGTGTGTCTGGTGACGTCACGTGGCTCACAGCAGGTGGTGTTTACTTCACCTGAAAGCTGTGCAGCCAAACCCAGAGCCTGTCGGTACCACGGTTTGGAGGTGACGCGCTCTCACGTCAGAAGCCCTCCAACACTTAGAAAGGAGGAAGCGCCTCTGGCTTAGACCAGTCCTGTGCGTCGGCAGGGAGCGTGACCGTCACACGTGCTGAGATGCAGCGAGGCCTGCCACCGTGAGGCGGGGAGCCATTCAGTCCGCCCATCCCAGGGTTTTAAGGGTGCAGCTCAGGACCGGGCCCTGGGGACATAAATTGAACAGGACAGCCCTGTGACTCAGGCTCACAGTCTGCTGGGAAGATGCACAATCATGACCGCTCACAGTTCACGGGAGTGCAGCGCGGATGTAGAAACAGGCAGCAGGCAGCGGGAGAAGGGGGCTGGGAGGGCTTCAGGGACAAGGAGGGAAGCAGGGTCTTGTTGGGGAGCGGAGCCAGCTCCTCCCGGAGTGGTTCCTCTCAGTCCCAGGGGATGGAGGGGGACAGCTGGAGAATGTCCCTTCAGCCACACTGGACGTTACTGCCTGATGTGTGCCTGGGGTTGTGATCCTGGGCTGGGCAGGCCAGGTGCTCTGAGTGTTACCATCAGGGCCTAGGTGTGACCACGTGGTGCCAGCTGTCTGGTACCAGCCCTGGGTGATGAGGGCTGGTGGTCAGTGGGCAGAGTGTGAGAGCCTCTAGAGGAGGGTGGGGGTGGGCTCTGGGCTGGGGGTTTGCATCTGAAAGGTGTGCTCCTGGGTGGGGGTCGGGGTGTTCTGTCTCTAGGACTCAGCCGACCCGGGGCAGTCAGGCCTCAGGTCAGCAGGGCCCAGGGGTCAGGACATCGGCACACCGAGCACAAAAGGCAGGGCTAGCACAGGGGCACGGCCACACGTCCTCAGAGCCCGTCACCTGCGTGTTTACACACTGGAGTCCGTTGGGACGAGCAGGTGTGGCAGCAGAGACCCCGACGTGTGCCTAAGTGGGCTGTCTGTCCGCCAGGCTGGGCTGGAGCAGCGCCTGGCCAGCGCCCAGAGCAAGGCCGCGCAGCTGGAGTGGCTGCTGCCCGCCCGGGCCCTCAGCGAGGACCAGCGGGAGGCACTCCGGCTGCTGTGCCGGGCCCACGAGCTGCAGCTGGAGAACACGGGGCTGCAGGCCGGCCTCCTGCGCAGAGACAGCCTGCTGTGCCAGAAGGACCTGGTCATCCGGCGCTGCCACCAGCACCGGCTGCTGTGCGAGCGCATCATCCAGGACCAGCGGCGGCTCCTTCAGGGTGAGGCGGGCTTGGCTCTCCTGACTCCCCGGCAGTCCCTTCATCAGGGTTCAGAGACTCTCGAGGTTGCGCCCTCTGCTGGGGGCTGCCTGTATTTCCCGCAGCCTGTGTTCCCGGGACCTGTGGCCCTCGGGTCCCTCCTCTGCCCTGAGCACCTGTGGGAGCAGCCGCCCCTCCTTCCCTGCTGTCCCTGGGCTCCTGCCCCAGCTTCTCTTCTTTTAACTTTCTATTTCGACAGAAACATGTCTGCATGTGTGCGCACATGCGTGAGTGTGCACATCTGTGCGTGTGTGGGCATGTGTGTGCGTGTGGGTGGGAATGGTCACTTTCCAACCACAAAGGGGGCCCACCTTGAAGACAAGCACACATGCCCCTGACCTGCCCTCTCGGCTCCTGCAGATGGCGGCCTCCCCGTGCCGGCGGCGCTGGCGGAGTACTACAGCCTGTACTCCCGGGAGCAGGGCGAGGGCTCGCTGGACCACCTGCTGCAGCTGCATTCAGTGATGGCCAGCTCTCTGCGGGTGAGTGCCCGGGGCACTCGGTGCCAGATCCACCCCCAGGGGTGCCAGTGCTGGGTCACAGGGAGACTCTGTTGGACCTGTAGTTTTGAGATGCTCCAATAGTGAACACCTCCCCTGCACCCCAGTTTTGCTCCAGGGCCGAGGCCCCAGCTCTCGCTCCAGCTCAGAGGCCTCCTTGCTGTTCACAGTGGGTACTTGGCAGGGCAAGCAAATGGGCTGCTGGCCAGCCTCCCCGAGGGAGTCATCCTTCAGATGGTGGTGGCCGGGAGGAATGGGACCTTCCCATGGCTTGTCAGGGACCCGGCTGGACACCACTGCCTGCCAGTGGCCCCAGTTCCAGCTGCCTCCCTCAGCAACTCTGTCTGGTCCCAGGACGGCTCTGTTGGGAACATGTCTCCGCCACCAGAGGAGTCCAGCAGAGACCAGCTGGACGACTGGAGGGACCTCCCGTGTGGTGGCCAGTTTGAGCTGCCGCTAGTGCTGCTGGACACAGACAGGTAAGCTGGCCGAGCCTCACCTACTCTTGGTTCCAGGTGAGGCAGCAGGGGCTGGAGGCCGGTGGCCAGGACTCGGGACCTAGAGGTCCCCTTGTGGTGTGTGTGCCCCTCGGAATACAGCGTGCTCTGGCAGGGCTCACTTCTCTGAGCCTCGCCCACCCGGCCTCAGCCTGTGGCTGCAGCAAAAGGCTGAGGGGCCAGCGGACTCCTGTGTCTCCTCCAGCAGCGATGGTTCCAAGTCATCGAAAACCACACCCTCGAAAAAGCCAGGAAAGCAGGGCGTCCTTGTCCCTCCGCCGGCCTTCCGCATCCTGCTCACACCGCCATTTCGCGAGGTGGGTGTGTTCGGGGTCAAGGGCCCGTCAGAGCTGCCCTGGGCCAGGGGCAGCAGGAGAAAAGCTCCCGGAAGGAGGGCTCTGTAAGCAGCCATCACAGGGGCTGGCAGCAGCTGGGTGACGGTGCTGAGGACTCCCGTGCCCCTGCGGAGCCACCCTGCATGCTGCAGTGCCGGGCAGTGAGGTCCCCGGGGAGAGGTCCCCGTCAGTTCCTCTGGGCTCGACCCCGTGGCCCTCGGGTGCAGTGACCCTGAGGCCTAGAGCCGTCCTGTCTCGCAGGACGTCCAGGCCAAGAACTGGCCACTTCCTTGGCCCTTTCCCCCCGCCCCAAAGCCGCCTTTTCCCTGAAATAAACTGCTTGGGCTGAGTCACTGTTCCTGGGTCTGCTTCTGGGGCCCTGTGTGGCCACCCACCGGAGTTGCTTTCCTGCAGAAGTCTGGCTCTCTGAGTGTGAGGAGCCGGGTCTCCAAGCTGCGCTCGCCAGCTGGCCCGGAGCTGGACACCCCCAGGACGGCGGTGGCCGCCCTCAAGGAGATGGCCTTGGGCACCAAGAGCATCGCCCTCATTGCAGCCACTCGGCGCTCCCAGGCACAGGACCGCGAGGGGGGCAGCGGCCATGCCTCCCTCCACCTTCCAGAGGAGGTAGCCCCGGACTCCAGGGACCCAAGCCCAGCAGACAGGAGGTGGCCCCATGCCAGCGGGGGGAGGGAGCTCTGCGGAGAGGAAGGCCAGCAGGAAGCGGCTTCCCCCCTCCCCTGGGGCGCACAGCCGGTGGGTGGACACTGGCCCCGGGCCCTCCGGTCCCAGGGCTCCAGGCAGATGGCAGAGAGGGAAGGTCAGACCCAGCAGGGTGTGGGGTGGGGGGCCCTGGATGTGAGGGGCCGAGAGTGAACCCACCTGCCCTGCATGTCACCTGATCCACACGGTGTCTGGTAGCATCCAGTAGCTGTGGAGTTTGGGACCTGGTCTTCCTCAGGGTTATTTCAGACGTTGCCCAGGGCCTGCGCAGAATTTGTCTCTGAGCGGTAGAAAGCTTCGTCCCTGGGTTGTAAAGTGGGTCCGCTGACGAGTTCGGGGCCTGCCGGCTGCCATGAGCTGGCACGCCACGTTGGCACCAGCCACACAGGCCCTGGTCCAGCGACACCCAGAGGGTGGCCGGCCATGCACGATCCCCTTCGGGGCACATCGTGGTTTTCTGTTCCCTGTTGAGTGGCCACTGTGGTTGTCCCTCGGTCTCGACTGTCATGCATCCTGCTCCACACCCTGAGAGGGACAGCGCTCTTGTTTGAACCTTCTTCTCGGGGTGTCGGGCAGTGCCGACCTGCGGGGGTCTCAGCGGCGTTCAAGCAAAAATCAGAGAGCTCACAGCAGAGCATCCTGTTGATGGCCTGGTGGGGGTGGGTTCTTGGGGGCGGCCGTTACTTTGGGGGGTTCCCTCTCCCTGTGCCCTGGACTGAGGGCGAGTGGGCGGGCTCATCCCTGCGGGGTGCACCGCGGCGTCTGCGGATTGGCCTGGACGTTCCCTGCTGATTGCTCGGCAGGAGCACGGGTGCCACAGCGGCAGGGAGCGGAAGGTGCTGCGGTGCTCGGGGTTCTCCAGAGAAAGGGCACGGAGAGAGAGAGGGAGAAGGGGAGAGATTTATTATAAACAGTCGGCTCCTGTGATTCTGGAGGCTGACAAACCCCCCTCAGCAAGCCGGAGACTCAGGAGAACTGACGTTTCAGCTCAAGTCCAGAGGCAGGAAAAAGCCAACGTCCCAAGCTCGAGGCAGCTCGGGCTGCAGGAGCCTCTCTGACCCACAGGAGGGGCAGCCTTCTTGTTCTCCTACGGCCTTCAGCGGATTGGGTGAAGCCCACCCATCACGGAGGGCAGTCTGCTGCCCTCAGTCTATTTAAACGTTACCTGTTGCGGTGGCGGGGCGCTGTGGAGAGAAGAAATGGGGGGGAGCAGACAGACCTCTTCTCTGGGGGTCTGAGGAGAGCGTCAGCAGTGGTCCTGCCCTGAGCGGCCCCTGAGTCGCCCCACGCCCCTGCAGCGGTCTGCACACAGTGGGCGTCTAAGCAGTGCATGGGTGTGGCTGGAGAGACTTCTTCCCGCGTCTGCCCACACCCCACCTTCCGTGTGACTTTCTTCCCTGCAGGCAGCGGAGAGACCTCAGCCCCCGTCTCTGGAGCACTTGGCGGAGAGTCAGGTGCCCCCTGCACCCCAGCGGCTGCCCTCGGGGCGGGGCTTCTTCCCCGCTGTCCCCGTGGCCTCCAAGATGAAGCCCGGCCTCAGCCTCCATGCAGGTACAGGGTTCACAAGAGGGAACTGACACCCGCTCTGCTGTGAGGCAAGGGGCGACTGGTGACCCCATTATGCAGTTGAGTGAACTGAGGCACTGAGGGGTTGAAGGACTTGCCCAAAGTCACACAGCTGGGACTCAAAGCCAGGTGGGTGGGCTCCAGATCCCCGGCTCCTCCTATCTTGTGTTGTTGGCGGTGTGTTCTCAGTGGGTCAAGGGTGAGTGCATCTTTCGGGCACTGGGGATCTACTTCAAGGACAGTGACAGCAGGTGACACACATGCACTCTGTCCTGCTGGTGGGCATGCCCCGTGGACAGCCTGACTCCCACCCCCGCTCTCCAGGGCATCCCACAAATCTGGGAGGCTGAGGATGAAAGGCAGGCACACATTTCCCAGAATGGTAGACTGGAGCAGACAGGTGAGGAACGCACCGACTCACACCTGTGGGTGGCCCAGGCTTGCCGACCTCAGTCTCCCTGGGGGGCTATACCTTTGTGCTCACTGCCCTCACAGCGCTTCCTGCCCAGCTGGTTCTGGAGCATGCAGCCAAAACCCTTCCGAAGACAGGGGTGGAATTCCTCAGTGGGGAGCCCCACCCCAATTAAGAGACATTTAGTGACTGTCCAGAGCAGCTTAAAAAGTCCCTGCCTGAGCAGGGACTGCCACCGGCAAGTCCCAAGCCAAATGCAGCCAAGGCCCCTTCTGCAGAGCAGCAGCCTGTTTTTAAAAAAACGGGGAAAGTCGGATGCCTGTGAGACGCAGGAGTCCAGCCTCTCCAGGGGACGGTCTGGAGGCAGATGGCCCCCTTCCTCCCTGCCCTCAGAGCAGGCTCAGCCCTCAGACCTCGCACCCGCAGCCTCTGACCCGACCGCAGCTCGTGTCCCTGCGCCTGACGGAAGGGACCATGCACCCTCCTCCTGCCCTTCTGGCCCCTGTGCGCAGGGGATTGTCAGGTGCTCTCCAGTGAGCACTGGGGGCTCTGAGCAGTGCCTGGCACAGAGCAGAAGCTCAGTGAGTCACCTGCAGAGGGAGGGACAGATGAATGAGTGAGTGAGTGAGTGAGTGAGTGAGTCAGAATGAATGAGTGAGTGAGTCAGTGAGCGAGTGAGTCAGAATGAATGAGTGAGTCTGTCAGAAGCTATGTAAAAACGAACCCCCTCGCAGGCCTGTGGGTGCCAGTGAGGTGACTCCAGTCAGGAGGCCAGCACGTGGTAGGCTCTCCGAATGTTGCACTCCTAATCCCTCATCTAGCTCACCCCAGAATTCACTGCACGGCCCCTCAACACCACAGTCCTCTCTGGTCTCACTGCTTCGGTGGGAACAGGTGCCACTGGCCTGAGGTCTGTTCCACCTGCCCCGGTGCCACGTGGGGGAGCGACACAGCACCAAGGGGTGCCCCTGCTGCCCCAGGGCATTGAGGTCAGTGGGCCTCCTGGATCTTCGTGCCCGCCTCCACAGGAGACATCGGGGCAGGGGGAGGTTCACGGCCACCTCGGGCATGACCACTCGCCATGTGTGCCGGCCCACAGAGGCCACATGTGGCCACTTACCTGGACAGCAAAGGTCCAGAGCATGACCGATACCAGCTGCCCCATCCTTGTGTGCAAAAGCAAGGCTGCCTATCTGACTTCTGATAGTGACTTCCGGCCAGACGGGCTCCCAGGAGCCTGCTGTTCTGCATGGTCACCCGCAGTGTCCGGACTGCAGGCTGTTCCCCTGCATCGCCTGTGCTGGGGTCACCCTGAAAGCTCAGGACAGCCTGTCTGCAGGCTCCGCACCCTCCTTGTTAGCCGCCGCCTCTTCCTCTTCCATTTTTGTGCCCCGAGCGCAGAGGGACGCCAATGTCTGCTGGGTGAACGCTGACATTCCGTTCCCCACCCAGCCCCGAGGGCCGTGTCCTCTGGACCCTCCCTAGGGACAGGAAACTCCCGGCACCTGTGGCCCTATTTCCTCTCCCCCTGAGCCAGCCCGCAAGCAAGCCCTCGGGAGGACCAGTGCATCACCAGGAGGCCTCCTGCGACCACGAGCGTGGGAGGGCTGGTCCTCTGCAGGGTGCTCTTCCTGCGTCCACCTCAGCCCCTCGCTGGGCTTTGAACCTACCCCTCTCGGAACTGTTCCAGACAGGACCTTCTTGTCATCATGCCTCCTTTCGAAAGGGTTCTTGGGGAAGAGCTCTCAAGGGTGTTGACTGGCCACGGCCTTGGGTCCAGGAGCTCTCAGACTGGAGCAGGCTGAGGGACGGCTGGCGGTGCCCGGTGGCCAAACCGCGTGTCTTCTGGGAGGGGGGGAAGTGCACCAGGAGCATGTGTGTCCCCACCGTGGGCTGGGTGGCTGGGTGGCCCACGGACAGGCCTGCTCTTGCCAAAGCAGCAGCGGCGGAGACAGGCTCCGCAGTGAGGCTCCAGGTTGGGGCGGTCAAGTCTCGCAGGCCTGGAGAGGGGCCCAGGGCACGGGCAGGGCTGGCAGAGGGATGAGAGCCCATGGGGGTCTGACCAGAGTGTCGGCCAGGGCCAGGCACCCACCTGGGCAGGGGCCCTGCCAGCAACCCCGGCGGGGACTCGGGCTTCACTGGAGTTGGCCTTGCCCGCTGACCAACATCTCCCACCACTTCCAGGGTCTGCAGACAGTGGAGGCCGGCGCCACAGCCCGCGGCCCCCCAGCAGCCCTCGCAAGCGCCAGGGCGGTAGCGCCAGGGGACCGAGGAGACCGAAGTGAAGGTGGCAGCAACAGAGCTGGGGAGGCCAGAGACCTGGGTCCAGGCATGCAGGGCTCTGCCCTGAAGCTGGATTGGAGAGGCGGGGATCCGGGCAGGGGCACCTTGGGGGGCAGCCCTTTGCCCCAGAGGCCACCTCAGCAGCCACCTTCAGAAGGCCACCCACAGGGTGTCAGGGCCCTTCCCAGGACCTCACAGAATGGCTGATTCCTGACTGTGGGACTCTCCCTGGGATTGCTGCACCTCCCGACTCCTGCTCCAGGGGGATCTCTCTGTGGCTGGGACCCCAGGCCATGGCTGCCCAGCTCAGGCTGGGGACACCCAGGGAGGGGAGAGGGAGGGAGACTTACCTGAAGGAACTGCCTCGCCCCCCTACTGTGACTGCTGGCAGGCAGGTCCAGAGTCTTGGGGGCTGCCTGGAGGCCCAGGGAAGAGCAGATGCCGCAATCTGGCGTCTGACGGCCCCGGGAGGCAGAGATCCTCTTCCTCATGGACCACAGCCTTTTTCTCTTCCAGCCTTTGCCTGATGGGATGCAGCCCGCACTCCCACAGGGGCGTCGGCGCTACTCAGAGTCTCTTAATTTCACGGAAACAATAGCTTCACAGCAACTCCCAGCCCAGTGTTTGACCCCATGTCCAGGTTCTGACACCCAGCCAAGTGGACGCGTAAAATTAACTCTCGCACCCCACAAGCCTTGGCCAGTCTGCAGAGTGACACCAGTCCCCACCCCACATGTTCACAGGCTCCCAAGTGAGCCGGCACGAGGGGAAGACGAGCGTGTTCTCCTATCCCCATGACCTACTGTCCCCCAGTGCACGCTGACGTCCCTCTCAATGCCCAGCTGTGCGGAAAGGGACGGGTCGTTGACGGGGGGAGCAGGATGGCGTCGCCAGGCCTGGGAGAGGCTCCAACCGCGTTCTCATGCTGTGAGCGCCCGTCATTTCTTTCACCGAGACAGGAAAAGGTGCGGGTCACAGAGGCCTGGCGAGAATCTGTGTTCACACACAGGTGTGTATGTGTGCATGTCTGTGTGTGCACAGGTTTGGGGCCTGTGTCCTGCCTTCCAGGACACGTGGCAGGAAACGGCTGAGACCAGCCACAGTGGGGATGTGGCAGCAGCCAGGGGAGTGGGCAGGACTGTGCCCATGTTTGAACTGTTTGGGTTTTTACCCTGTTCATGTATGAGCTAATGTAAAACAATCAGCCCTGGCTGGTGTGGCTCAGTGGACTGAGCGCCCGCCTGCCAACCAAAGGGTCGCTGGTTCGATTCCCAGTCAGGGCACATGCCTGGGTTGCTGGCCAGGTCCCCAGTAGGGGGTGCACAAGAGACAGCCACACATTGATGTATCTCTCCCTCTCTTTCTCTCTCCCTTCCCCTCTGTCTAAAAATAAATAAATAAAATCTTTTTAAAAAAAGTTCATTATTTTTAAAGCAGCCCCAGTTCTATTATTTGCTGGTGTGGGCAACTGTCCCAGATTCGCCAACGGAAAAAATGAAGGCTCTGAACAGGATGTGTGATGTGATTTGGGGTCTGGATGAGGACAGTTATGAAGACGTATACAAATGTGGTTGGCACAAGTATTTCTGGGAGAATTCCCAGGACTTGAGGGCGGAAATGGTGCTGGACTTTGAAGTCAAAGCCACGGCTTGGGGAGGTGGTGATGAGGAGGAGCCAAAATCTCCCTTCTCCCCACGGTTCTAGAGCCCCGAGTTGAAGTCTCTGGGATTTCAGAGTCCCTTTCCAGGGCCGCATGTGGGCCTTGTGGGTATGGCAAGGCACCAGTGCCTTGTCTGTGTGTGAACGTGTCTCTGTGTGGGGTGTGCATGCCTGTCTGTGCAAGTGCACTCGCATGCATCTGTGTGTGTGCATGGGTGTGAGTATCGGTCACATCTGTGTGTAGGCGTGGTGCGGTGGATGAGGAGCTGGCCACCCCCTTCTGGAAGGGGGGGAGCTGTGTTTTGCTCTTGACTTCAGCAAAGCCGCCCTTCCTGGAAGGTCAGCTCCAGGCCCAGAGGGTCATCCTTCTCTTTGTCTGCCAAATGCATGTCCCTGAAACCTCAGAATGTGACTTGATTTGGAAACAGTGTCTTTGCAGATGTAATTAATGAAGGATCTCGAGATGAGACCACCCAGGATTAGGGTGGGCCCCTGATCCAGAGACAAGTGTCCTCATGAGAGGAGAGGATGCAAACACACAGCCGGGCGATGGACCTGGGACTACAGAGGCAGGGACCAGGGTGACGTGGGCAAGAGTCAAAGCACACCCAGGGCCCCCAGAAGCTGGATGAGGCAGGAAGGACCCCCGGAGCTCCAGGAGGGAGTGCGGCCTGCCCACGCCTTGACTTTAGGCTTCTGACCTCCAGTGGGCCCCTCAGGGCAGCATTGGAAATGGGTACAGTGAGACGAGGTACCTGCATCCTGCACAGAGGTGGTCAGGTTGGCTGGGAGGACAGGCCAGGTGCAGGGAGGCCCTGCCCTCCCCGGGCCCTCTCGGTGCACACCAGCGGCCCAGGTGCAGCTCCTGTGCAAGGTGAAGGAAGCCTTCTGTGCTGCAGCGCAGGCCCGGGGCACCCCTCTCCCAGCCCACCCCACCCCACCCTACCACCCTACCCTCACCACATGATGGGGGCAGCCTCTGCATGCTGGTGGACAACCCTAGGGACTGAGGCTGGAGCCGTGCTGGGGCGAGGGGTATCACCGGAGCCAGTAAGCAGATGAGGAAACTGAAGCTCCTGCAAGGTCACGAGGTCACGTCGGGTGGGTGAGTGCCCCCCAGGAGGGCCAGTGTTCTACCTCCCATGTGTGAGCCCACCCCATCCTGCAGGCAAGACACGCCCTCTGAGACAGGTTCCGGGCAGTGAGCCTGGGTGGGGCTGAGGGCCCCAGCTCAGGGTTGCTCAGAAGGCTCCCGGCGGGTCTCCCAGATTTTCCCGTCACCTGGGAAAAAGGCAAGCGGAACCTGCAATTGCCGTGCCAATTCTTTGTGTTTCTTCCTTCTGGGATTCCCTGATCCAAGCGCCCAGAGACTCGGGACCTCCCAGCCAGCTCTGTTAGCAGCTGACAGGCCACTGCTATCTGTTTTCTGTTGCAATGCTGGTTATGAAACCAGAAGTTGCTGTCGCCTGTAGGGGCATCGCAGTAACTCAGACTGAAGCCCAGAGACTGGGCTAGGCTGTGGTCAGCCCTGGGGAAGCCTTTGCATAGGGAGCCAGGGGCCCTGAAGGGGGTGGCGTGGGGCTGCAGACGACAAGGTGTTTCTGCCAGGAAAGGCAGCCACTGGGGCCCACCAGCACTTGAAGGGGGTCTGGGCCATGGGCGGGGAGGTAAAGTCACAGTCGAGGCGTCTCCAGGGAGGAGCTGGCCTGCTCACGGGCCCTCAGAGCAGGTGCCGCCCAGGTCACGGGGTCACTGCAGTGCAGTGGACTTCCAGCTCTGGAGCCCTGAATTTGGCTTCTGGTCCAGCTGTGTGCCTTTGGCTGGTTGGTTAACTTCTCTGAGCCTCTGCTGCCTCCTCTGTGAGGATACTCTGTAGCTACTGGAGAGGTGTGTGTATGTTTTAATTGAGGTGAAATTGACAGGAGAAATTACACCATTTTAAAGTGAGCACTTCACTGTCATGCAGCACTTTCACAAGGCTGTGCAAACACTGCCTCTGTCTAGCTCCAAAACATTTCACCACCCAAAAGGGGCCCACCCCCACTACCCAGCTCTTCTCCTTTTCCTCCCCCCGCCCTCCACCCCAGTTCCGCTAGCTGGGGCCCCTCCTCAGCTTGTCCAGGGCTCACCAGTTTTGTGCAAAGGCTTTCACCATCTGAGATTCTGGCTCCTGGCAACCTGAACCTCGATTTAATTCAAACCCACCTTTACCAACCCTCCCAGGCGCTGGAGAACTCACAGGGAAACTAAAACCCATGTGTGTTATCCCAGCAATGCCTGCCGAGAACTCTGGCTCTAATTAGACATAGAATTGTGTTTCCTGAGTCCCCCTCTTATTTGACCAGGAGCCCTTTTATCTTGTCAGGGGGCACCCATGCCCCTCTGTGTCCCATTTCAAGGTGGTCTGGGAATGGCTGGCCTTGTGCAAGCGCTAACTGAGCACCTCCGGCGCAGGCTTGCTGGGTGAAGGATCTGCACTACTTCCTCACCATGAGCTAAATCTGGGCTGCTGGAGAAGTTACATTTTACAATATTGTTTAATGGAGGTGTAATTTACATATGACAAAATGTATCCCTGTCAAAGGGCAGTTTTATGAGTTTTGGCAAACCTGTAGCCATCCTCACCGCATTCAAGGTACAGAGGGCCCCATCGTGCCTCCAGTTTCCACACTCCCTACTTGGCCAACCCCTCGCCAACTCCAGGCCCTGGAAGGAAAGTGCCTGTCCCTTTTCCAGAACATCGTCTCAGTGGGATCGCATGGCAGCTCCTGCTTTGAGTTCGACAGCAGGACATACCTGGGATTTGTCTCTGTTGCTTTCACATCCTTGTGTTGTTGGGACGGATTCCGATGTCTGGATGCACACAGCTTGCTTCTGTTCATTTGCCAGCCGAGGGTTTGGGGCTGTTTCCGGTTGGGGCCATTGTGAATAGAGCCACCAAGAACAGTCACGTATGGGTTTTTATGCAAATGTATTTCTCCTGGGTCAGTTTCCTAGGTCTTCATTTCTCTTAGGTAAATACTGAGGAACAAGTGTGTGGGTCACAGGCTAGACTTATGTTTAGCTTTTTAAGAAACTGCCGGACTGTTTCCCAAAGGGCTGAGCCATTTTGCCTTCCTACCAGCGATGTCGGGAGTTCCCGCTGCCCCGCGGCCTCGCCAGCATGTGGTGTTGTCTGGGTTTATAAATGTGCTTTAACCATTCTAACATGTAGTAGCAGAAAACAACATTTTAAAGGGGTTACTATATAAGTATTACAGGCTACAATGTGTCCCTCTAAAAAAAAAAAAAGAACTATTGGAGTCCTAACCCCAGCACCTCCGAATGTGACCTTATTTGGAAACAGGATCTTTACAGATGAGATCAAGTTCACGCGTGGTCATTAGGGTGGGCCCTAGTCCAGTATAACCATATTTTTATAAAAAAGGGAAAATTTGGGCACAGATACAGAAACACACAGGGGAAGTTAATAGAGAAGGCGGCCACTGAGCAGCCAAGGAAGGGCCTGGAAGAGCTTCCGCCGCCCCCCTCAGACAGAGCCCACCCTGCCCACACCTTGACCTTGGACCGCCGGGCTCCAGAGCTGAGAGACTAAACTTCTGCTGCTTAAGCTACCCAGTCTGTGGAGCTTTGTCGCAGTGTCCCTGGCAAACTCACACACACACTCACACGGAACATCACGGCTGCTGTGTCTGTAGGGTTTGAGCCCTATTAATAACGTGACATTGTCTGTCACCTACCACCCAACTTAACGACCTGAAGGTACTTGATATCTTTGCGTTCGAGTGCTCCTGCCCTTTGCCATCCGGAGCCTGCCTGCTGGAGAAACCTCTTTCCAGGCAGGGGAGTGAGTGGGGCTGAGGGGGGATGGAGCCCCGGAAAAGGGACCCCGGCTTTGAGAGGCTAGCTGAAAAGGTGGTAGCTGGGGAGGGGGGTACAGGATACTGGGCTGGCTACTTCATGCTAAGTGGGAGAACGGATGCAAAGGAGAGGTTGGTACATTCCTCTTTTTTTTGTCGTCTCCCCATGAGAAGTGAAGCTGAGGGAGGGCCTTCCTGGCTCCTCCGCTTCGGGGTCTGCAGGGCCCAGCAGGGACCTCTCCGTGCCTGAGCGCTGGCCAGGAAGGAGTGAAGGCACAGCCTTCCTTCCATCAGAAGACAGCTGCCGCCCTGGCCTGGCTGGGCGTCGCCCCGCAAAGCAAAAGGTTGCCAGTTCGATTCCCGCTCGGGGCACCTGTCTGGGTTTCGGCCGGTCCCCGGTTGTTGTCCAGAAGCCGGAACCACGTAAAACATCACTAATTGAAAAAGTTCTGTACTGAATGCCACCGAACCGTACATGTAAAAATGGTGAAGACGGTAACTTATATGCATTATAACCACAATTACAAAATAACTGATACCAAGAGCAACGGAGACAACGGCCAGCCGCGCATCCTGCTAAGCACGCCCATCCGGGCCTCACTGGTTCCCTGCACGGTGGCTCGTGGTGGCTGACTCGGAGGCCTCCGCAGAGGGGTTCAGTCGCTTCCCCGAGGTGGCACACAGCGAGTCCACGGCCCCAGCCGGGAGCCTCACGACGCCCGGCGCGCAGTCGGCGCTCGCGGGCGGGTGCCGCAGACGGCAGGCGCTGTCTTAGTGTCAGTTAGCGGGACCGTGCTGGCTGCGGCCGCGGCCTGGTCTCAGCGGGCTGCACTGACAGCCGTCGTGGGCTCCCCGCCGCTCCGGGGGCCGCGGCCGCCAGGGGCGGAGCCAACGCCGCAGCCGGCAGGACGGGATTGGCTGCTGGGGGAGGGGGCGGGGTCTATCGCAGGTCGTAAATACGGCGCCACATGGCAGTGGCTTGGGAGGCGGGGCGGGGAGCGGAGGACGCAGGCGCGTTGAGGGTGGGCGCGCTGAAGGGCCGCGAGTTCTCGCGAGACGAGGGACGGGAGGCGGGGCCGCGAAGCCGGGGGCGGGGCCGGCGGAGGGGCGGCCTCCGAGGGTCGCGAGGCGGCGGCGGCGGCCCGAGTGGAGGTGAGGCGCGGGGCGTGGGGCGCGGGGCGGGCTCTCGGCGGCCGGGCGGTCCATGCCCCTTCCGCCCCACGGCGGGTCCGGCGGCGCCCTGGCCGAGCCCCGCGCCGGCTGCTGTGTGACCTTGGCCCGGCGCGCGCCCTCTCTGAGCGGGCCGCCCTGGGAGCGGCGGCTCGGCCCCGGCAGGGGGACCCCGCTGTCCAGCGGGCGCCGCGCCGCCGGGACGTGGCCCGCGAGCCTGGGCGCGCCGGGGCGCCGTGTGGCGCGGAGCGGAGCGCGACGGAGGCGGCAGCGTGCGCCGTGCAGTTCCGCGCGGGAGACGGGCTGCGGGCGCAGCGGGGGCAGGTGCCTCCCGCGGGGGGCCCGGGCGGCTCAGCGGGTCCGCACCGGCCCCGGACCAGGGAGGGGCCCTTCTCGGAGGCCGGGAGTCGGGCCGGCGCCTGGAGGAAGGAGAGCGAAGGGGCCTCGGGCAGCGGCTCGGGGGCCGCGCGGCGCGCCCTGTTCGTCGGCGCCGCGAACGGGGAGCCCCTCCGGGTTGGCGGGGCGCCGGGCGGGGCTGCCTGACCGTCCCCCGGGCGGGCGCACCCGGCGCCGGGGAAGTTTTCCGCGGTGGGGGCCGCAGAGTGCGGGGCCGCGAGTCCCGCGTGGGCAGCGGGACGGGGTTGAGGGCTGGGCGAGGCTGAGGCTGCCCGGCGGGGAAGGGCCTTGAGCGCCGAGCGAGCGGAGCTTTGCCGCTGTGGCGGGGCCGTCCGCGTCGGGCGACGGGACAGGTCCGGGTGTCGCAGGCGTAGCTCCAGTGAGAGCGGGACGGACCGGGGTGCGGGCGGCGGAGACCGAGCCGTCCAGGGGCGGCGCGCTGAGGAAGGGGGGCCGACGGGGTCGCGGGCCGTGGGGCTCGGTGGCACGCGGCAGGGAAAGAAAAAGGGGCCAGGATTTGGTGACTCAGGGGCGGAGCTGGTAGCAGCGGTGAGTTGGGGGCAGCAAGTCTGGACAGGGGACGGGCAGAACCCGTTTGATTTGTGCTGGTGTCCGTGGGCCATCCTGGGGACACGCGCGTGGGAGGGCGGCCGCACAAGAGCAGCGTGTGCGGTGGCTGACTCTGGACGCGGTGACACTGGTCACCCTGCTGCAGGTTCACCAGGGCTGCCCGCGGTTCTCATCCAGAAAGGGCTCACGGCTGAAATGCCGTTTCTGGGAAAGAGACTGGTTGTTTTTTTACTTTTTTACTTTTTGTCCTGTGGCCAAAGGGATGGCCATGACGTCAGTGTCTTTAAGGCTCTGACATGGCTTCGCGTTGGCCACTTTGTCCACATTTCTGCAGAAACGCACCTCATTGGCTGGCTGCCTCTGCCATTGATGCCACTGAAACAAATGTAGCTACTTTGTCATCTAAAAACTTAATCTTTGGTCCTGATGTTAACATTGTATCTCTTCAGAAAGCAGCACTTAGGCAGTTTCACACCTCCTGGTG
Organism: Macrotus californicus; assembly: GCA_007922815.1. NCBI lineage: Eukaryota > Metazoa > Chordata > Mammalia > Chiroptera > Phyllostomidae > Macrotus > Macrotus californicus. Next base: position 774,579 of record VMDR010000008.1, read on the forward strand.
GGTAGCAGCCAGGGCTGGTGGTGGTTCAGCGACTTTGCCAACAGATGGGCGGGTCACAACTGACACAGCAGCTCAGTACTTCCTGCAGTTAACCAAGGGGTGGGGGTTTCTGTAACTGCAAGGGGGACTTTCAAAACATCTCAGCCAGGATGCAGAGCACCAGGCCCAGCTGCACGGGGGAGCAGAGTGTGCTTCCCAGCAGGACCCGGGAGGATGCTGGGCTCCTGGAGCAGGACCGGCTGCCCTTTCCCTCCAGGCAGCAGAGTGGAGGAGCCTTTGGGCAGCCCAAGAGCAAAGACCCCAAAACAGTGGCATCAGGGGGTCCCCAGTCAGGAGGCCCAGCTAGATCACTTGATGAGGCTCATAATTACTAGCCCCCCCCCCCGCCCCACTCCCCTGCAGGGTTCAGAGCTTCCAGGGTCCTCTAGTCCCCCATCCCTTACTTAGGAACAGATAACCAGGGACTCAGGAGGAAGCTCTGACCTGGGAGATAGAGGCCAGAACATGCTTGCAGGCAGTGGAGGGTGTGCAGAGAGAAGCCTTGAGAAGCAAGCGGTCACTTGTGCACACACGGAGACACACGTGGGATACACGGCACACGAGCAGGATGCTCTAAAAAAAGAGCAGTGAGCTAGAAGGAAACCCCTTGGACATAAAAAGCAACGGCAGGGATGAGCACTCAGTGGGCGGGTGGAAGCTGAGTACGAGGAACTTAGGAAGAGGAACGGAAAAGCAGGAAGAGGGAGAATGGTGGGAACAGAGAGTTGCAGGATCACATCAGGAGGCTGAGAGCTGAGTGATGGTTTCAGTAAGAAAGAAAATGAAAACAGGGAGACAGAGAAAGGAAGGAAGTGGGGTGAGATCACCCACAAAATGATGCAAGGTAACTTCCTGGAAGCCAGCCTTTCCTGTGGAGGGGGCGCTGGGGGCTGGCAGCGCGGTTGAAAATGCAGGTGTCCTTCAGTCTCCCAGTTGGACAGAGCGTGGGCGGCCAGGGTAGGCAGTGAGGCTGCTGTGTTTCTTCCGAGAGTGACTAGTGTGAGTTTGGGAGGCAAGGGCTGTGTTTGGAAGCACCCCGGGAGCTGTGGGCTCCAGCGTTTGGGGAGCTGTGCACATCCACACAGAGGCACGTTGCTGCTGAGTCTCAGGACCCTGGGACAGAGAAGGTCGTGCCAGCTTCTAGAGGAAGAGGAACGGCGGGTCACCCCGGGAGGAAGCAAAATGACTTGGGAACTCCTCCGCAGCAACGATGGGAGCTGGAAGACCAGAGACGTGGCTTTCAAACTTCTGAAGGAGCGTATTTTTAATCTTGAGCTCTGTACTCAGGCAAAGGAGTGTGGAGTACAGACATTTTCAGACATGCTCCCAAAATTTGCCTCTCGAGACCTCCTAAGGAAGTGACTGGCAGCATGCTCTGTCGAAACGAGGTGGTGCATCCAGAGAGACAGAGCTAGAGCAGATGGGGTTTTCCTCGGGAGAGAGGGGGAAGGCTCTGGGTGAACTCCAGAGGCCAGGCTGCCCGCCAGGCACCAGGCATGTACCCCAGACCCCTCATGACCTGAGCTGGCCAGAGGGCCCTGGAAAGAATTTGGGGGAAGATGAAATTGATGGGCCACCTGCTCTGGGACGTCTGGGGGGGAGGTTCAGACGGGCAGAGCTGGAGCCGGGTTGGTGAGGAGCACATAGAGCACAAAGCAGCCGGAGACCAGGACTGTGGTTCGTTCCCGGGAAAATGAAGCCTTGTGTGGGAGCAGAGAGCTCCTGATGGGGTGCTGCCAGGTCAGCGGTGACAGCCTACATGCGGTGGTGGGCGTGCAGATCGCCGAGCGTGACTCCGGTGGGAGTGCTGGAACACCTGTCTGGAGAAGGCGTGCAGGTGGTGAGGGCAGGGTCTGGAGGGGGAAAGGGGCCCCCGTCCACTGCCAGAGCGGGCAGGCCCTCGATAACGCCCGAACTGAGCAGTTGCTGCCCATCCGGGGCTGCTACTCAGGAAGGGAGGGAACGGCAAGAGCTTCCAGAGGTTCGCGGTGAAGAAGGGGGGTGCAGGGTGGAGGTGGGTCATGGGAATGGGGTGGGGCACTGCTGTGTTTGGTGACAAACTCCCCAGAATGACTTAATCTGGAACACGGGGGCATAACCTTGGTAAACTAAGGGCAGAGGCGCAGTGCACTTGTGCCTCGAATGAAAGCAGACCCTGCCCCTGCCTGTGTGTGCCCAGCCATGGCCCTCGCTCACCAGCACTTCCTTATCAGTCAGCGTGCACCTGCTCTTGTTTCCTCTGTTGTCATTGTTCCCTGTTTCCTGTCTCCTGGCTATGGGCACCGATCAGAGGTTCAGCACTTTCTTTAGCTTTATTTTTTCTTTTAACTTGTTATGAAGGGATTTTTACATACTTCCGAAAGTCAAGAAAATATTGTGAAGAAAGTATTGTGAGCCCTTCTTTACCTGTCTGCCAGTTTCATAAATGATGAGGTCAGGGCTGGCCGTGTTCCTCCGTTTTGTTGCCACTGTCCCTGTTGGTAGCATAAGAACGCTTTATTGAGCACCTGCTGTATTCGACACCATTCTGGCCATGAGGCCGCGGCTGTGAGGGACAGGGCAGGTGCTCCTCTTCTACAAGTGATGTTCTATGCAGGTGGACAATGAGCAGATGACCAGTGAGCACACAGTGTTGGAGGGGACCTGGTGTGGGGGGCAAGCGGGCTGGGAGTGACCAGGACAGTCCTCACTGCGGAGGTGAGCTTTGAGCAGAGATCAGAAGCAAGCGTGGGATCAAGCCACAGGGTTCCACTGTGCGAGCGGTCCCGGCAGAGGACGGTGATGACTGTGAGCCGGGCAGTGGGGACACGGTCGGTGGTGTTGAGGAACAGCAAGGCCATTGTGGGGACAGAGGAAGCAACGAGAGCAGAGGATTCCACTCATGGGGCTTGTCACAGGCCATTGTAGGGGCTGGACGTGGGGAGCGGTGGCCGCGGTGGGGGTTAGAGGCAGGGAGGCCGGTCATGCCGCTGTAGGAGTCGGGGGAGTGGGGTTAGAGGCAGGGAGGCGGGTCATGCCTCTGTAGGAGTTGGGGGAGTGGGGTTAGAGGCTGGACGTATTTCTGAGGTAGAGCCTCAGGCAGGTTCTTGAACTAATCGTGGCGGATTTATTATCATTATTTCACCTTGAAATAATTTCTTTGAATTGACTTATGTCTCAGAAATGAGTTACTTGGACTCCAGAGTTCAATACCAACATCAGGTATTTGAGTCTTGGCAAGAATATGGGGGGTTTAGTAGATATGACGCCTGTCTTCTGAGAACGTGAAATCTAATTCCAGGATGTGGGGCCAGTGCACGTGCGCTAATGTCCCATCTGCTGAGCTGCCGCCGGGGCCTTTGACACCAGCAGGAGCGGACAGCCAGCTGTGCTGTGGGCCCCGCTCTGCAGGGAAATCACTTCACTTCTGAGGCCAAGTTTGGGCTCAGTTTTCATCCGGGTCTTCTGGGATGTACATCCACCTTCCATTCCCATCAATGTGACCATTTATTACTTATTTTCATTTGGATACACTGCCGGGTTGAGTTTGCAGGGTAAACTGAATATGAGCGAAGTAGTTTTGTAAGCAAATAAACCCGTGTGCCGGTGGCAGACACACAGATCTGCCTCACAATGGGGGTTTTAATCCGGCACCGGAGTGTGTCCACTGCAGGGCTGGACAGCTCGGGCGCAGAGGGCAAACGCAGAGGCCGCTCACAGGAACTTTCCAGAGCTCTGCTGACTGCCCTGATGGAACCTCAGCGGATTTCTGCCTCGTGCGGTGCCTGCAGAGCTGGAGGGCCGGGAGGGGTCTCCGGCCTTTCGACCAGCACCCTAAGTCAGCAACGCCTGAGGCAGCCTGGACTCCCGAACGCAGCTCAGGTCGCTGGACGTAGTGCTCAGAAGTTGGTTTGCTGGACAAGAAGAGGTGGACTCTCTCAGAGAGAAAGGTAATAAAAATCCCAGTGTCTGCTAAACCTAAGCCCTGGGCACTGATGCGGTGTCTGGGGAGGCAGGCCCTCCCTCTGGTTGCTGGGGTTCCAAGCTGGTTCCGGGCGGTTCCTGGCAGTGTGGACTCCGGCAAGTTATGTGTTTTGTCTCGGTTTCATCATAGTTCATGGGGGATGAAGTGAATTAATGTAGGCAGGGCACTTTTGAAAGTATGTTAGCTGTTTTTATTGTAAAGTCTATTTGAAACTCACAGCCTTTGGCTGCTGGTAGCTACCTGTTGGCAGAAGGCATGAAGATAACGAGGATCACACTGTATATTTCAGGGAGACAGGTGCCGGGGTCTGGTGAAGGCGGTAGGGTCAAGGCCAGTGGTACAGCGCAGAGAAGGTGCTTTGCTCTTCTGCGGGGTCCGCTGACATCTCTCGTTTCTGCCCTCGGCAGCTTGGGGCGCACAGGCCTCCCTTGTCCTTGCACTGTAGGTGAGGGATGGAAATGCAGGCACAAGCCATGTCCCAGGCCACCGCAGAGACTGGCCCTGGCCCCAGAATGCCTTCTCCTCCCCTTGATCTCCACGTGTTGGCGAGGACGTCGCTGCTGGGGTCTGCCCCGCACTGTGGGGACCGCTGAGAGCCCCCCATGGCCTCCTGCAGGAGACTCTACCTGCCGGAGGCTGACTCCATGAGACTGTGGACATTGTTTCCTTGGTGAGGTGTGCGGTGGTGTCATTTGCACACAGGAAGTGTGCACACACGCTACGTATACCACTCTGTGAATGTGGGCACAGACCGCCGCCACAGCCAGTGTGCCGGAGCGGCTCCATCCCGGTCTCCCCGGGGCTGGTGCTGTCTGTCACTGGTGTTGCCCTTTGAAAGCTTCCTGGTACGCAGCCGCGTGGTGTCCTTTGATTCCCTGCCACCCGCAGTGTGGCCTGTGCTGCTGTGTGAGGCAGGGCCTGCCCCTTGTCCCGGCTGGCCAGTCCCCCAGCGAGCAGGCACCCGGGGCAGGTCGTTCACTCGCATCGATGGGCCGTGGGCTTGTTTCCCGTTCGCAGCTGTTTCACACAGCACTGCAGTGCGCTCCCTGGCACGGGTCAGTGTGGTCAGGGCCGTCCGTGGGCCGGGTCTTCGCCGTTACCAGAAAGGCCTCGCCCTGCCCGAGGCTCCTAGGTGTCCTCCCGTGTTACCTCCAAGGGTTTTGCCGTGTTGCGTTTTCCATTCAGCCCGGTGACCGTGCTGAGTCAGCCCTGTGCGGGGGAGGCCTGTGCTGTTCGGCAGGCGGGTGTCGGGTTGTCCTGGCACCATCTGAGGGAGAAAGGCTGCCATGCTCCCTGTGTCACCTCTGCTCCTTCCGCAGCCCAGCCGACCGTGTTCCCGGGGGCCCTTGCTGGGCTCTCTCCTCTGCTCCATCGATCACTCCTCCACTCTTTGCCAGCTCCCCACTATCGATCACCATATGTACCGGCGAGCCTTGAAGTCGAGGAGCGCTTGTCTTCCCACTCTGCTCTTCCCCGTCAGGGCCGTGCTGGCTGTTCGGGGTCTGTTGCCGCCACGTAACTTGGGAATAACGTGCGACCACTCCCTGGCCAGCCTGAGGCTCAGTCACGTTGACACACATAAGATCAAGCAGCACGTCCCCTTGACCTTTAGGAACTGGAGGCGCCCACTCTGCTGAAGGGTGTGGGAAGTGCCCTAGCGCAGGTCTCACGGGGTGACTGTCAGCATGGCACCCCAAATGTCAGGCTCAGCCCAGCAGGCAGCCACAGGCCACCGTGTCTTCCCCGAATGTGCCCGCTGTTGGTGGGAAGGCTCCTTCAGACGGAGCGTTGCATGGCAGCCAGCGTGGGAGCCGGCCTCCCACCTGCCACTCGACGCGTGTCACTGCCCTGCCCCGAGCCAGCAAACAGCTCTGCCTGCAAGCCGAGGCGCTTGGGTTCAAACCTGACCGAATTCCTATGTCAGTGGTGGTGACAAGGGCATTTGACTGAGCCCTGGAGGAAAGCTAACCCCAAAGATGAAGCTTCTGGCTGAGGCTGCTGCCAGCCCTCTGGCCCGAGGCAGAGCCCGGTGGGAAGTCACTTCAAACTGGTAGGCTCTTGTGGGAGATTTGAGTTTGGAAACCACGCCCTTATTTCCTGGATGAAAAACTACTGCATGAGGTTGGTGCTGTCCCCAGTGTGCCGTAAGGCAGGATTGTGGCTTCAGGTGTCACCTGGCTTTCCTCAGCTGGCTGCCCCGCCGTGCCTCTCTTGTCCCCAGAAAGCAGCTGAGTGCTGCCTGCCCAGGCCCTTCCCTAGCTGAGCCCTGTCCTGGGGAAGGGGAACTTGTTGGTGTTGCTGTCTGGTCGGCTCCCTCCCTGCAGCGCTCAGGCCCTGACCCCGGGACCACGCAGGTCCGAGCCTCCCAGTGCTGCGCTTTCCAAGGATGCTCCTCCCCTGCCGCCCCCCCCCCCCCCCCCCCCCCCCCCCCCCCCCCCCCCCCCCCCCCCCCCCCCCCCCCCCCCCCCCCCGCCCAAGGCCGGCTCATTTCCACAAACCACTGTTTGCGTGGCACGTCTGAGTTTGGGGGTGACAATGCCAGGACCGCCCTTGTGCCTAGGTGAACGTGGTCTCAGCACAGCGTCTGGGAGCTCTACACCTTGACTTGGGAAGGCCCGGAAACGCTGCCCCGAAGCAAGCCTGGCCCCAGGCCAGTCTCCAGGGGGACGGGGCTCCAGGGCAGCCTCAACCTCCTGGACTCAGGTTTGGGACCACAGCAGGGAGTCCTGGCTTGTCTTCACGCCCCCGTCGTGAGTGTTTAGAACCTTAATGCTTGTTTCACACACTAGTTTCAGGTGGAGTCAGCCTGCAGGCTCTGCTGCAGGTTGCCCGGGTGCGTGTGGCTTTGGCAGCGGGCTCTGGGTTTAGCCTCCGTTTTGATTTTCTGTCACATTAAGGCTTTTACTTAATTCCTCTTTGAACACTTTGTTCATTCAACAGTGTCTGTTGGAAATGTCTCCAAGTCCCCTGTTACAGCTTTAACTCATTTTCCCCATTTTTTTACTGAAAAAAAAACCCCACCTAACATAAAATATTCTATCTTAACCCCTTTTAAGAGTCCAGTTCAGGGGAAGTAGGCACGCTCATCTCCAGAACTTTCTCATCTTCCCAAACTGAGCCTCTGTCCCCATGAGACTCTCACCCCTGCGTCCCTGGCCCCCGGCCCCCCCTCCGCCTCCCGTCTCTGTGACTGTGACCCCTCCAGGCCCTCATGTGAGTGGGGTCACACAGTGCGTGTCCTCCTGTGTCTGGCTTATGTCACTGCGCACGTTGTCCCCAAGGCTCATCCACGCCATAGCCTGCGTCAGTTCCCTTCCTTTTTAAGGCCGAACAGTGCCCCTTTGTGTGGATAAGCTGTGTGTGTGTGTCCTTCGGTGGGCACGAGGATTGCTTCCTCGTTCTAGCCTTCGCTGTGAGTGTGGCTGTGCAGACACCCGTGCAGACCCTGCTCTTGGCTCTTTCAGACCCTGGCCCGGCGGTGGGGTGCTGGTCGTGTGGCCGTGCTGAGTTTGATGTCCGAGGGGCCTTCGGGTGGCGCCTACACTCCCTCTGACAGCACAAGGGGGTTTTGCTGTCTCCACGCCGTTACCCACGCCAGTCATCTCTCTCTCTCTATTTAAAAAGGAAGCATCGTGATAAGTGTGAGGTGGCCTCTCACTGTGGTTTTGATCTGCATATTCCTAATGCTGACGTTAGTGACGTTGAGCATCTTTCCACATGCTTATGGGCTGGTGGCAGTATGGGCCGGACTTCAGGGATCGGACCCTGTCGGGGTAAGGGCCTAACTGAGCGAGTCACAGGGCACTGTGGGCACACTGAGCCAGCGGTGGCCTCTTTTGAATAGTGTCTGCATGGCTTATGTCTTCCATCCTGTGCGGGGAGGCAGGAGCAGAGTGTCGACCCACCCGCCTCCTGCCACCTCAGTCCGTCCAGGGATGCGGGGGGGCCGGGGGATGGAGGCTCAGCTCTCCGCTGGACCCCACTGCGCTTACTGCCTGCTTCCATGGGCGGGGGCAGGAGTTCAGCTCCCAGCTCAGCTCTCTGACCCCATGAGCATGGTCTTCCCGCTGGTGTTCGGCTTAAGCAGGGCATGTGTTGCCAAAAAGATGCTTCTGTTGTTAGGCCATTGCCATGTCAGGAGCAGTCCCCAAGACCCCTTCTCCCACGCTGATAGAAAACGGGGTCTCTGGACTGCCCCCCTGTCGGATCGTCTGCCAGAAGGGTTCGCAGAGACCCCCGAGCTGCCGCACTCACAGCCACGGTTCATCACAGTGCAGGGTCCTGGTCAGGCTCAGCCAGGGGCAGCGGCTCCCCATGCAGCCCTGCCCGTTGTCCCCTCCCAGTGCAGGCAAGCACAGTGCTGACCTCTCCCAGCAGGGACGGGGGACTCAGTGCACAGCACAGCTCACCAGGGACGGCCCCTGAGCCTCCGTGGCCAGTCTTTCACGGAGCTTTGTCGTATGGATATTGACCCCCATGCTGTTGACCTCGGTCTGCAGCCCATTCAACCCCTGTGTGACCCAAAGCCCCACCCTCAACCACACTGTGGGCCTCTGTGGCACGGCCCAAGGCCCCTGTGCTGGTGGCTGTTCAGAGCTGGTGGCCTCTGCAGCACCCTGTTCAGGACGTACAGGAGACAACAGGGGCCCAGCAAACTCACCGGTGCCACTCCACCGGTCCTGAGATGCTCGCCTTTGCTCAGGGACTGTGCCCTGTCTATAGTTTTCAGCTGCAGGAGGGCGGGTCTCAGGGCAGCGAGGTTGCTCTGCCTGGCTGGGACCTGAGATGAGCCAGGTCAGGCATCGCTGAGCTGGCACCCCCAGCCGGGGTTCCCAGCAGTTGAGCTGCACCACATTGTCCTCTTTCTGCTGCGTCCGAGCACTGAGAAGGGCCGGGGGCCCAATGGTGCTCAGACCTCTGTAGGTGGACCCTCCCTGCCTCCCAGCCCCCTGTGCGCATTACGTCCTTCCCTCGGAGCGGGGCCAGGGGCCGAGACCTCCCACCGGCTTGTCAGCCACACCCAAGGGCCTGTCTCCGATGCTCATTGGGATTAAGTGGACACAGCAAAGGATTTTTGCGAGGGGGGGGCATCTTCAAACCGTAGCTGTGCTGAGCTTTCCCCTCTCGCTGCCTTTCTGTCCCCTGTGCTCTGATCCTCGCGCCTCCTCTTCACGGTCTGCGTTCCGCCCGGTGTCGGCTGTCAGGCTTCCTCTCCTCAGGGCAGTGACAAAGGACCTGCTCTAGTCACCTCGTCAGTCACACTCGTCCTTTCAGGCCCTTGTGAGCAGCATCAGTCACATTGCACGGCGAGGCCGGGGCTCCTGGCCGGGCGGCCTCTGCAGACCCAGCACTCGGGGGATGGAGGGCGGCAGACGGCCTTGCGGAAGGAGCGCCTGAGCACCGGCCAGCCGGCCAGCACCAGTCACTGGACCCTGAGCCCGCGGAGGGGCCCTCGGGTGGGCCCAGCCTTTAACTCGGCTTTCCGTTGCCTTTCCAGGTCCTGGGAGCGCAGCGCCAGCCTCTCCATGCGGCCGGAGTGAGGATCCAGGCACGGGATGGCCAAGACACGGCTGTTCCGCCTGGGGCTGGTCCTGGGCTCCGTGTTCATGGTCCTCCTGATCATCGTGTACTGGGACGGCGTGGGCACCGCGCACTTCCCCCCACACACGGCCTTCTCCCGGCCGCACACCCTGGGGCCCCACCCCAGCCCCGGGCAGGCTGCCAGGAGGGAGCTCACACCCGACGTGGATGTGTTTTTGGAGAACCTGCTCGGTGCTGGCACAAAGCAGAATGTCCTGCTGGGCAAAAAGACGGAGCCGCCCCCTCTGCCGGCCTCCAGCAGGCCCGTGCTGGGCAGCGTGGAGGAGAGCGTGAGGGGCTATGACTGGTCGAGCCGCAACGCCCAGCAGGGCCCGGGCTCCGACGGACGGCAGGCCGAGCGCAGGAGTGTGCTGAGGGACTTCTGCGCCAACGCTAGCTTCATGTTTCCCACCAAGGAGCGCTCCTTCGACGACATCCCCAACTACGAGCTGAACCACCTCATCGTGGACGACCGCCACGGCGTCATCTACTGCTACGTGCCCAAGGTGGCCTGCACCAACTGGAAGCGCGTGATGATCGTCCTCAGCGAGAGCCTGCTGGACCGGGGCGCCCCCTACCGGGACCCCCTGGACATCCCCCGCGAGTACGTCCACAACTCCAGCACCCACCTGACCTTCAACAAGTTCTGGCGTCGCTACGGGAAGCTCTCCCGCCACCTCATGAAGGTCAAGCTGAAGAAGTACACCAAGTTCCTGTTCGTGCGGGACCCCTTCGTGCGCCTCATCTCTGCCTTCCGCAGCAAGTTCGAGCTGGAGAACGAGGAGTTCTACCGCAAGTTTGCCGTGCCCATGCTCAGGGCCTACGCCAACCTCACCAGCCTGCCCACGTCCGTCGGCGAGGCCTTCAGCGCAGGCCTCAAGGTCACCTTTTCCCACTTCATCCAGTACCTGCTGGACCCCCGCACCGAGAAGCTGGCGCCCTTCAACGAGCACTGGCGGCAGGTGCACCGGCTCTGCCACCCCTGCCAGATCGAGTACGACTTCGTGGGCAAGCTGGAGACTCTGGACCAGGATGCCGCCCAGCTGCTGCGGCTGCTCAAGGTGGACGGGCAGCTCCACTTCCCCCCGAGTTACCGGAACAGGACCGCCAGCAGCTGGGAGGAGGGCTGGTTTGCCAAGATCCCGCTGGCCTGGAGGCAGCAGCTGTACAAGCTCTATGAGGCTGACTTCGTGCTGTTTGGCTACCCCAAGCCCGAGCACCTGCTCCGGGACTGAGGCACGGGGGAGCTCCCAGTACCAGACGCCAGTGGACCTGCTCTGCGTTGTGACTCAGCGCGGTGACAGCCACTGGGCCTCGACCGTCGTGCCGAGGAGGGAGCCGGGCTGCCATACATGGGTTTTTATGGCCTCGTGTGCCCCGGTGGGACACGTGGCAGGCAAGTCCACAGCACTCCTGTCCCCACGGCCTGAACCCCTGGGACGGGCCCAGCCACACTCCAGTTTGCAGCACTGCCTACGGTGCGGCGGCCGGTTGTACTGCTCCCCCAGCCTGTGCCCCCTGGGTACTGTGTGAACACTGTTTTTTAAGATTAATATATTTCAGATATTTAATATGAGACATGGCAGAGGAAATAACGGAGTAAACCCTACATCTGCTTGCGCCGTCTACTCATGTGGTTATTCAGGTGCTCGCCGTAGGGCTCTGAGCCGTGTGACGGCCACGGTCACACAGAAACATCAGAGGGGAGGGAGGGCCCTCAGTGTGTGATCAGGCCCACCTGTGCTTGTGAACGCGTAGCAGACAACACCCTTCACAGGTGAGCGCCCCTTCATCAGGGCCTGTGTCTCGTGGGGCAGTGGCCAGATCAGGTCCCAGGGGTTCATACTGCCCCGCGGTCCCAGCCCCAGAGGTGGGACGTTAGTGCCAGTGTCGCTCTCCGTGTCTGAGCTGCAGACCGAGGGCTTGCGGTGATGGCGATGGGCGGGCAGGCGGGAGTCTGTCCACGGCGCACATGCCTGGCTCTCGTGGCAGGCCTGGTGGGCCAGATCCAGCTGTGGTGACACTCCTCCTCAAGGCCATCACTGACCCTGGGGCCGTCCCAGCTGGTGGCCCTGACTCAGTGAAGCTGTCTGCTGGTCCAGAAGGCTCTTTCAAAGCATCTGGCTCAAACTCCTTTGCAGCTGGCCTTGTAACTGGAGAAGTGTGCCGTCATTTCGGGGCGTCGCATCTGACCTTGACTTCCTAATCTCAGGCATCAGGACCTCGACACCCAGTCCCTGGAGAGTGGGCCGCAGGCTTGGAAGCCCTCCCTGGGTCTCCTTGGTGTGAGTGCCCTTGCTCTGGCTGGCCTGTTAGAGCCTGTGGCCTCTGGGTGTGAGTTGCCTCGTGGAGCGCAGGGGCTGGGGGCCCAGCCCGGGGGCGGCTCTGGGCAGGAGGAGTAGAGGACAGGCCGGAGGGCCCTGGTGACGGGAGGCACTAGGTCTGCAGCAGGGAGGAGGCGCCTCCTCATCTTTGGCCTGGTTTTGGTATGGGGAACAGGTCTGAGATGTTCAGAGAACTTCCTTCCATTTTCCTGGGCTTGGAGTTGGCAGAGTGATGATGAAGAGATGGCCCCAGATGCCCCTCGGGCATGTCCCCTGTCCAGGGCTGCTGCTGGGAGGGGGCGCAGATGCAGGAGATCAGTGATGGGTGGCAGAGACCTTTCTCCTGACCCGGTAAATCCCCCCCCCCCTTTTTTTTTGTAGTCAACTATACATAACATAAAATTTATCTTTTTAACCATTTTTAAGTGTCCAATTTAGGGACATGAAGCACAGTCCCATTGTTAGACAACCATCACCACTGTAGTTTGTGCTACAAAGTCCCCTTGTGTGTCATGGCTGAGCACCCGGCAGGGCCTCCTGGGCACTGTGCCTGTCACAGCCTAGGAGAGGATGTGGCGTGGGGCGGAGCCTGCCCTGGACTTACGCCTCAGCCTAGAGGCTGTGCATTTCCCACCTCCTCCAGATAGCGCAGTTCTGGGGGGGTGGTTTGCCCTGTGGTTCTCTTAACTCTTATAATATCTGATATACTTTCTTACATGCTGATACAGTGTATCTACTTTCTCATGTGCTGGTACAGTGTCTGATACACTTTCTCGTGTGCTGATACAGTGTATCTACTTTCTCATGTGCTAGTGCCCTGTGTTCATTCACAGCTCCTAGTGAATATTTAGGTGTCTAGTGCCTTCATTATCTGTTTTGAAGGAATTTCTACTCTTGACAAATTTTAAGTTTGTTTTTGGCAAGGGTGAGGGTCTCCTTTTCTCTGCGGTGCAGTCAGTGTGCCCCTGTGCACCAGCATCCACAGTCTGATTGGTGAGGGCAGGGCTTTAACCCAGCCCTGCCTCTCATGGGGGCAGTTAGAGGAGCTGACCTGCCTGCCTGCCCTCCCCATGCGGGAGCTGTCCAGCTAGGAGCCCATGGCAGAGGGGGAAGGCAGCATTTTGGGGACAGAGAGAGGCTGATGCCGTGAGAAGTGTGGCTGTCTAACCTGCCTGCCCACGGAGCTCTATTTCAAGCATACACAGAGCCCGCTGAGGCTCCAGGACTGGAGTCCGGGGGATTTATTATAGTGGAGTCCTCAGATGTGGGCAGTGGACCCCCACTACGGTTTGAGTCTCCTTCCCACTTTTCCCGGCTGGGGAGCAGGGCCTGGCACGCGGTGACTATTTATCGTGTGAGAGAGTGAATGGATGAACGAATGAACGAGTGAGTGAAGGGGTGATTCCAGGAGAGCCTTCTTCAGGGCCTGTGAGCCAGTGGCCTGCATCATTCTCCCATGTTGCACAGAGGCGACCCCAGCTTGGAGGGTCGGTGCTGGGCTCCAAGGTCGTGGGGGCTTCAAGCTCCTGCCTCCTAACTTCGGCTGCTGACTCAGCCCCGTGTTATCTGTGGCTCCTCAGGGCCGTCTGCCCTATTCCTGGGGAGGTTACTGTCCCTCTCCATCCCAGACAAGGAGAGCGTCTCTATTCTCACCCGTCCACCAGGTCCTCCCTTCCTTTAGTGCTGTTGTGGTCCCCCCCAGCCTGCCCCAGAGAGGACGCTGCATTTCCCCTCCCTCTGTAGCCCTCTGGGTGTGGGAGGGAGGCCTTCCATGTTTCCGGAAAGAGAGTGGGTTTCTGGTGGGACTTTTTCCGGGTTGTGCGCCCTTCTCACTTGGACTGGAGAGCCGCTCAGAGGGGTGGAGTGCCACTCTTGGCAGATGGCTTGGGACAGTCTGTTCTCCTTGGCTGCCCCACCCTGCCAAGTACCAAACAGGCTCCCAGATGTCACACAGACCAAGGGGGTCTGCTCCCTGAGCCAATGCCCCAGCGGTTATGGCTCATTTATTTATAAGCTACATGTCCTTTCCTGCCCATCCCACACTCCAAACATAAAATTATGAAGAGATGAATCTTGACTAGTCTGACCTAATTAATCTAAAAACGTGTGAGTGTTTTTCCAGATGGGGTGACTCTGGTAGGTGTCTACTGCTGTTTCCTACGCTCATCCATCCCTCCTCTGGTCAGTCTGCCCCTCGCTCTGGGCCCCGGAGCACTGAGTGGGGTCATGGCACCCAGCCCAGAACACTGGCCAGCTGGGTGGTCCCGCGCTCATTCCGGTAGGGCTCATACCCCAGTCTGGACCATCAGACCTGGCACCCTTGGCTGTGCCGTCCTGGGAGAGCCACACACAGACAGAGCCACACTGTGAGGGCGCAGGCTGGGAGGCGGAGCACCCGAGAGTGTGCAGGCCTGAGGCTGCATCCATCCGCACGCTACAGGTGGGGGCTGGCACGTGCCACGGGCTTAAGCGCATTGGAGCTGGATTTCTGGCCTTGAACCTCAGGACTCTGCCTCATACAGCATTAATCGCCACCCTGGCTCTGGTCCAGTAGGGTCAAGGTGTCCTCGTGGTGGAGGGAGGCTGTGACCTCAGTGCTGAGGGTCTCGCTTATTAGGCAGGGAGGGCTCATCAGCACCGCGCGGCTTTACACACATGCCCTCCCTCTGCCGAGACCTGGTAGCAGGCAAGGCCCTCCACTGCGGCCCTTGCACACAGCTCAGGGAGCAAAGGGCCAGTCCTTGTGCATCGCCACACCTCTGCCTTTGCCTGAGTGCTCCAGTCCATGCCCTGTGTCCTTGCTTAGGCCTGCCCAGGCTGTCTGGATGGCACTGTCACCGGGTGACAAGAGGCTGTAGGGTGGCCATCAGTGATGAGTGAACAGCGGGGACACGGCCTCCTGCACTTGATGGATTTGCAGTGCCCAGGCTCGACGTCCAGTTGGAGGCTGGTGGGGCCGTGAGCCTGTGCTGTGTGTCTGGGGAGGTGATCTGGGAAGTACAGCCTGGGTCCTGGGGGGTGTCTGACCCGAACCTCGAGCCGGAGCCTGGACGTCCATGCTCTCCTGGCACGCGGCACTGGCCAGGCTGAGGCCCAGATCTGAGTCAGGGCAGCACCGAGCTTCACAGAGAAGAGGGGTGTGGAGCCTGCCGGCAGGTCAGCGGGCACCTGCGGGCTCTGCAGACTGGTGTGTGAGTGGGCTCTTTCTCTCCCCTGGCTCCTTTTCGTGCGTCACATGGATAAAAGACTCTGCTCAGGGAGCGCCTGAGAGAGCGGGCCACGGGAGGAAGGCCTGGGGGCTGCGGTCCAGCTGGGCCGTGAGCTTTCCTGTGGTTTCATCTCTGCCGTCCGTGAGGTGGCCGCCCCGAGCCGTGGTCAGTCAGTACCTCTCAGCACTTGCGTGAGAAGGGCCAGGCGCTGTCTCTGGGCACCAAATCGTAGGGCTGCCCTGCGGACACCCCGCCCTGCCGGCTCCTGGGCAGCGTTCCACCTGTGATGTTTCAGGAGCTTCAAAGGGCTCGGTGAGGTGCGGCCCGGCCTGGGTGGCAGAGGCGCGCACGAGAGTGCCCTCGGGTCCTGGAGGGAAGGCTGGCAGGTGCTGCCCAATGAACGCATCTGCAGGACCCTGGGAGCCGGGAGGGGCCGGCAGGATGTCCTGCCTCAGGGCCTGTGCCCTGGCTAGAGATCACTTTTAGGTGGGTTTACAGTAGGAGCCGCTCGCTTCCCTGGCAATAGTGGTGCCCCAGTGAAGCTGCTCACTGTCGTCGGACAGCTGGCCCTCATGGTCAGGGCTTCCTCCCAGGAAAGAGGCCCTTCGCCTTGTGAGTCATTTTCCTGGTTGAGTTGGGGGCAGAGGTGGTGATGGTTTTAAATGGCATTAACTTGGATCCTTTTTGAAATTGTGTGAAGGCGTCCATGACGTGACACGTGGGTCTCAACCATTTCCAATGTGCAGCGTGGCCACCTCCGGCACGTTCATGCTGCGTCTCCCCCACCGGCATCTCCAGAGCTCTCTCGTCTTCCCAAACAGAGGCCCTGCCCAGTTAAACACCCCTCCCGGCCCTCCCCCAGCCCCGGCCCCCACCTGTCTGCTTTCTGTCTCTCTGAACATGACCCTCCAGCCCCTTGTGTTAACTGGGACTGTGCCGTGTTTGTCCTGCCGTGTGTGGCCGAGTACCACTGCGTGGCCGGGACGGACCGCATTTTGTGTGTGTGTACCCTGTTCTCTGTCCGCCGTCCGTGGGCCCCAGCGCTGCCTCCCCTCTGGGCCGTTCCAGACTGAGCTGCCGTGGACATGGGTGTGCGAGCGCATCTGAGCCCTGCTTCCCGTTCTTTCTTCTTTCTTTCCTTGTCAAACGGGCTGCTTTCAGTTCTTCGGGTGCAGACCCAAAAGTGGAATTTCTGGATCTTACAGTAATTCTGTTTAACTTTTTCACAGAACTGAATGTCAATTTTTATTGCCAAAAATGCTTACAGAGGATGCTGCGAGAGAGTAGCACATAGGAGGTGCCCTTCCATCAACTTTGCTCCCCTAAACCCACAAGCAGGGACAATGATTAGGCAGATGGCTGCGCCCTCACATCAGCAGGGCTGGGGGTGCCTGGTGCCTCCTCAGGCTGGCTTGTGGTCACTGCCCTGAGGGCACACAGGTGCCGGTGAAGACTGAGGGGAGCCTCTGTGGATGACAAAGGTGGGGAACGGCGGAATGCAGGCCCAGTGAGGCCACGCTGCCCCCACCAGTCCAGGGTGTCCGTGCGGAAAGGCGTCCCGAAGGCCTCGGGCTGTGACAGACCTCGCCGTCCCCAGGGGACAGCAGGGCGGGAGGAAGGCACTCAGAGCAGAGGGCCCAGCCTCCCCCCAGGTCGTATGCCACCCAGTAACAGGCTGGAGTGTGTTCCCACGGACAAGCGAGCACTCCGCGCGCCCAGGAACGTTCCGGCAGAAGCTCTGCTTTCACAGGTCCCCCTTCACCTCAAAGCCATCTCACAGATTGGGAGTTAGGGACAGTCCGATGAAGCCAGTTGTCATTTTCTGTCGTTTTTCTGCCACTGCGCATGATCTGCTTTCAGTAGGTTTGCAGAACATTTTGGTTTCAAAATGTTGGGGCACAGATTCACCAAGTGGCTTCTAGGGAGTCCGGTTTCAGAGCAGGCTGGCCGTGGATGTGGTCTGGGCTTCTAAAACCTCTGGTTGGAAATGTTTTGGTCTCAGATGTTCCAGAGGTGTTTCCCAGAGCACGGAGCTCCTTGGCGCTGTGGGAAGGGGCGGGGCAGGAGTGGACTGGGGAGACGGGCAGGTGGCATGTGGGGGTGGGGTGGGGGGCAGCCAGGTGAGTGGGGCGCCTGCCCAGCCCCAGGCTCGGGGAGGCAGCGGCTTGTGTTGGAGTCCAGAAGGCCGTCCATGTGAGTCATTTCCTGCAGCCGTCCCCCACGGGTCATTCTGCTCCCATATCTCCTCTGTGGGGGGCCGCGTCCATCCTGACCTTGGCCTGCATGCACGTTTCCAGGTGCCTGTCCACCTGCGTCACTCCAAAGAGGAAGCTGACAGGGGGGGTGGGGGGCTCATGTGGGAAAAGACATGTTGGTGGGAACCTCAGGCTTTGTACAGATGCCTGTGTGGTCCTGGGCCGAGCCAGAACCTGCCACTGTACAGGTTATTGGTCCCGTTTTCCAGATGGGGAAACTGAGGCCCAGAGAGGCTGTGCTGACCTGCTCAAGTTGCTCCAACCCTAAAGCCCAGCTTCCCTGAACCGTTCACAGCACCTGACTCAGGCCCTTCTCAGGTGTCCGTCCCCCTGAGCAGACCCCGGGTTTTGGTGTCAGGCCGGCCTTTGGAAAAAGCCAGCCTAGGCTTGGGCGACAGCCAGAGGAAGATGACAGGCACGGTCCGAGGACACCCGGCCTGCAGACCAGTGACGGTGGACAAGCGAGGAGCTGCAGAAAGAGCACATAGGGGACAGCCAGCCTCATGGACTGGGGCGGAGTGCTGTGGGCACTCCATGAGCAGAGGGGAGGAGAGAGGACAAACCCAGGCCAGGCAGGGGCCTGGGCCTCCACCTCGCACTCCCCAGGGAGTGGCGCCACCCCGGGCAGCAGTGCCTGGTCAGGAAGCCAAGAAGGTCTTGCCTGAGATGTGTCCGTTGCCTCCGGGGCCTGTCCCACCCAGCGGGGCTCCTGCCACTGGGGCGGCAGCAGGGGAGAGCTGAGCATGCCTGCATTCTGGCTGCTGGTTCCTTATCTGCTAAGACTGGAAGTCTGAGGCCACCTGCTCTAACTGGCCCAGGGCTCCTTCCAGAAGCCAGTTCTGATATCCCTCCGGGGGCCGATCTCAAGGCCATAATCAAAAGGAAACCGATCTGATACAAGGACATTTGGGCAGCCTCGACCCAGAGGAGTGGTGGGTGCCTGGCACGTTCCCCAGACCCTTGATCCTCCTGGGAGGTGGGGCCCCCATGCCCATGGCCGAGGAGAAATCAGCAGCCCTGGCTGCCCACCCCAGCCCTCCTCTCCTGAGCTGGCACAGCCCCAGCCCTGCTCATGGGCCCACGTGCCTGGGGTTCCCTGGCCTGGAGGCTGGCCCAGGTGCCGGTGCCTGTGCTATCTGCTACAAGGGCCTGGAAACGGGTTGTCTGAGCCCCCACCTTCCAGCCATTGGGCTGTTGCCCGAGAGCAGGTCAAATGGTCCCTTGAGCCCCCGGCCCAGGCCCATGTGCTGGGGCTTAGGGCAGGGCACTGGACTCCCAGGGCCTGGGCATGCGCCCTCTGCTCTTACTGTCTTCCTAGGCAGGGAGGCCCGAATGCCCTGTGGGGTAGCAGCTGAGCAGCTGCACGTCAAGCGGCCCTGAGTGTTCCCAGGGAATTGGCTGTGGGTGCCTGTGAGCAA
The DNA here is from genome assembly GCA_007922815.1 of Macrotus californicus. Classification (NCBI taxonomy): domain Eukaryota; kingdom Metazoa; phylum Chordata; class Mammalia; order Chiroptera; family Phyllostomidae; genus Macrotus; species Macrotus californicus. Next base: position 793,368 of record VMDR010000008.1, read on the forward strand.
GGCTGCCCTCTGCAGTCACTTCCTGCTAGCATGGGACCCACCTCGCCGTCCCCTCCTCTGTATTGCCTGCCTGGCCCCTGGAGGCGACTGAGAGCTGGGGCAGCATCCTGGCGCCAGCTGCCTGCTCAGCCCCTTTCTGCTTGCTCTTGCCCTCAAGGCACAGTGACCACAGGGCCTTGGTGGCTGCTGCAGCTCTTCCTGGTCATGGGGTGCCCCCAAGGTGAGACCAGCGTGAGCCCCAGAGGCAGAGAGAGGGCAGCATGCAGTCTCGGGACGCAGATGCTGATCCTGCACCCCACGCGCCGCCCCCACCACACTGGGCTCATGGCCCACCTGTGTCCAGCTGCCCACAGCCCACCATCTCGGCTACAGAGACCCGGCCCAGGCTGTCATCCCCCAGGCAGGGACAACGGCCTTCTACGGCGGCATCTGACCCACCGGTCCAGCACCACTTCTCAGGCCGTGAGGACCAGCTGACCAAGGTCTACTGACCGCCCACCAGGGCATCTGGTTGGGTCTTCCCAACGAGCCTTTGGGCCATGTGGTAAGTTTACATTTTCTGGTCATTGCCTTTAAAAAAAGCAAGAGATGAAATAAATTTTAATAGTATGACCCAACGTGTCCAAAATGTTGTTATTTCAACTTGTAAACCGTATAAAAATTACTTGTAAGATATTTTACCTTCTGGGCCTGGGTGTTTTTCTGGGAGTAAGTCCTAGAAATCCGGTGAGATTTCACACAACACGTCCCGGCTGGAACCAACCACCCAGACCCCCGCACGTGGCCGGTGCCCACCAAGGGGGCAGCATGGTTCTGAGGAGCAGCTTCCGCAGCTATTGCAGTTTTATAGGTGAGGAAACAGACTCCCAGCGGCCCTGGTCTTGCCCAAGGTCACATGTCTTCAGAAGCCCTGGCCCCAGGCTCTCGGCTCTGTCCGGGAGGGGCCGGCCCAGGGAAACTGTCCTGGCCCCTTTGATTCCCTGGACGCTGAGCCTGCTCTGCAGCTTGGAGTGGCCCCCTGGTGCTTCTCCTGCCCCAAGGGTAGGGCTTGTCTCCCACTGACCAGTGGAGGTCCCTGCGGCCCCTGCTGCCATGCACAGAGGGCATGAAGAACTGGCCCTTAGAGCCTGCTCCCTCTGGGGAGGACGGCAGCTCTGAATCCTGCCAGCCAGGAGGGCTCGGGCAGGCTGGGCTTGCCTGGTCCCCGCACCTCCCACCAGGGGGCAGCTTCGGCTCAGGCTCCAACCTGCCCGGGTCTTGCTGGTCAAAGCCTGCAGGCAAGTCCATAGCTGGAGTGAGGGGCCCACCCAGGACAATCTGGAAGGCCTCGGAGCAGCAGCCTCTGCGGGGGCGACTGGTTCCTCCCCCAGCACAGAAGTCTGCGGGGGGCATGGGGAGCTCACAGCCCAAGCACTGAACCAGGACGGCTGCAGGGGTCTGGTCCTACAGAGGGCTGGGGTTTTGTCTCGACTCCCAGACCTCTGGACACCCCCAGGTCCCCACCTTCATGATGGGTGTCCCCGAGCCCCCCATACCCCCAGCAGGAAGCTAGCAGGAGCTGGCCTCCCCCTGGCCACTTGCCCTCTCTTTGCCAAGCCTGGGTCCTGAGAGCTTCTTCCGCGCTGGCGTCAAGAAGCCATACCTGTCACAGTGGATCCGAGGTCTGCCTGGAGCGGGTGTCTGCAGTGAGCTGCGCTGTCCACACTGAGTTTGCTGCTTGCCTGTGGGCGCTCAGTGGCCGCCTTGCCCGCCGAGCCGCTTTCTCTGGGTCCTCCCTCTGCTGCCCTGTGTGCCTGCTGGTCGCTGCCTCCCTCTAACTCGGCTTGACGCTGTGGAGGCAGCTTCCCTGCTCCCTTCTTCCAGTCCCTTTGCCTTCGCACGTAAACCGTGGCGTCGCCTCTCCCGTGGCTGCAGACGGTCACGCTGGGGTTTCTTTCTGTGGGTGTTACCATTGAGGTCAGTCTGGGGGGGAGCGGCCCCTCTGCTGTTGAGTCCCTGGTATGTGAATGTGGGGAGTCTCTGTGCCTTCAGCCCTTTGGGTCTGTCTTCAGCGCCTTGTGGTTTTCAGCGTGACGGCCCTGCACAGCTTCCGTTAGCTTCACGCCGACACGTCTCTTCTTTCGAGTGGTTGTGTTTTCAACACAATGAAACATCACAACGAATGCAGATACAATTCGATCACGACCCTGATGAATGGCGACCCTGAGTGTGGGAATGTGGGGTCACACCGGACACCCCTTGGTGCGGAAGCCCTGGTTTCCCCACCTCCCCACTGGCACCGGTACCCGTTTTCCTGGTGGTCTCCCCCCCACCCCCGGCGGCTCGGGTTCGTGTGTCCCGGATGACCAATGCCTCTGCCCGCGTGCTGTCGTCACCCAGCTGCCCCACGATGACCTGCCCGCTCAGGCCTTCTGCCCACTGCGCGCGAGGTGGTCTCCTAAGGAAGGTGCTGTCATGTACTCTGGGCTCGTGGCCGTCATCAGCCCTGTGCTCTGCTGGCAGTTTTTCCCAATTATGGCCTGTCTTCTTTTCTCGATGGTGTCTCTTGAAGCGATTTTTATTCGTGACGAACTCCAGTTGACCGCCTTGCTTGTGGGCTGTGCTTTTAGGGCCCCGCTCACCCCACGGTCACAGAGGAGCCCACCTGTGTTTTCACTCGGAAGTCACGCAGGCCCGGCTTTCCGGCATGTGGCGTTCTCGGGCGCACTGGGTGCTCGCTGCGGTGCACGGCGTGAGGCTCCACGCGAGCGGGCACTGGAACACCAAGTTGTCCTTTCTCCCTTGAATCATCTGGTGCGTTCTGTCGAGAATCCATCGGCCATGAACACGAGACCAATTTCCAGATTTTCTGTTCTGCTCCATCGATCGACGGGCCCGTCTTGGGCCAACACGACACCCCCGTCACCCCTGCAGAGTCATGGGAGATCTGAGATGGGGTCCTGTCAGCCCCCCGACTCGGTCCCCCTTCAGCATCGTCTTGGCGAGTCTGGGTCCTTTCCTGCCCGCGGGTCCGTGTCCCCGCCTCGGGTCCCTTCTCTGCAGCCTGCGTGCTTCGGCCGGCATTCATTGCGAGATAGGCCTGCCAGCAACCGATGAGACTTCTTGCATCTGGGACTGTTCGTGCGTCACCTGTGTGTGCAGGGCAGTCTTGCAGGATCCGTTTAGCTCCTGGAGCCCGCCTGCGCTCTGTCCCCTGCCGCCTCCCCTGTCCCTGAGAGGTCCACTGCAGCCCGGCCCTGTGCTGTCCCCGTGTGTCTGGGCGCCGTGCTCTCTGCTGCTTTCACCATTCTCTCTGTGTTCGTGTGTCACCACATGGCGGCCGCAGCCGGCAGGTGCCAGCGAGAGACCTGTCCTGCCTTCATTCATGACCCTGCTGATGATGCCAGACAGCCTGTCCTTGGCTGGTCCGCACAGTGACAAGGGTCCCGGCAGAAGACCCCCAGTCCTTCAGCCTCTGAGGTGGGCGGGTGGAGCCCAGGACCGCCTGCGCCCCAAGGCCACACTGTGTGGGCAGGGACAGGTCTCCAGAGAGAAGGTGGTGAGCGCTTGGACAGGGACCAGCGGAACTGTCCCTTCCCACTGGAGGGGACAGTTAAGGAAGGGGACACTTTGCAGGGGAGATTCGTGCCCGGGATAGAGCCGCGAGGGGGCGCCGAGGCAGCGTGGTCTGGAGCACAGGTTTGGGGCTCAGTGTCGGCCGTGGGCTCTCCTGTCTGCTGGGACCAGGGACACAGGGCAGGGGGTGCCGGGGAGGCCGCAGGCGGTGCTGACCCGGGTGCGTCCACCACCCGCGGTCCAGGGATGTCCTTGTGATGCAGAGGCCCCCAACCAGGCCTGGTTTCCGTGAGCCCTGACCCTGACCCTGGTCCCAGGGCTGGCCCTGACTTGGGTGCATGCCTTCTCCGGGCCTTGGTTCCCCGTTTGCCAGCGCCAGGCCCGCTCACCTTCTCAGGGCTCTGGGGTCTGGAGCGTGGGAAAGTGCTCGGCTCCAGGTCCACACCAAAGGCACGCCAAGGCCACTGTGCCCACCGGGGCTCCTGGGCACTCACCACGCTCTGGCGCTCAAACAATGCCCGCCTCTGAGCGGAGCTGTGGGTGGGCCGTAACCATGGCGAGGGGCCCCGCAAGGCAGCAGCGCCAACTGCTCGTCAGAGTCTGCCGGGCCCAGGACCCTGGTTACAGCTTTGTCCCTCGGGCTGGAACCGGTCCCGGGCCCGCACACTCTGAATGGCTGGCGGGCAGGCAGGCAGGAGTGGGGCCAGGGCTGGAGAGCAGACCAGGGTCGAGGGGAGTCTGGGAGCTGCTTCCAGGGTCCTCACACCACAGCCAGTTTGGGCCAGAGCACATCCTGGGGCACTGTGCCTGCTGGCAGTGAGGTCATCACACTGCCACCCCCACCCTGCCCTCTGAGCTGCCCCCCACCCCTTGGGGCAGAGGGCCCGGTGCTCCTGGAAGGAGGCTGCTCCTCTCCAAGTCCCAGGATGTTCCAGGCAGCTGGCCAGAGTACACGGGGTCCTCTCCAGGTGTCCCCCGGGCTCCCTCAGCCTGGATGTTGCGTATCCGCCGGCTCGGCTTACTTCCACTCCCTGTCTACTCAGGGCACAGAGTAGCCAACCCCTCTCAAGCCGTGGGGGTCAGGATCCCCCCAAAGTCATACTTACAAAACCCATGTTTGCAGTCAAGACCTCCTTTAAGAAAGAGTGAGGAGAGCCCTGGCTGGTGTGGCTCAGTGGATTGAGCGCCGGCCTGCGAACCGAAGGGTTGCTGGTTTGATTCCCAGTCAGGGCACATGCCTGGGTTGTGGGCCAGGTCCCCGGCGGGAGGTGTGTGAGAGGCAACCACACATTGATGTTTCTCTCCCTTTCTTTCTCCCTCCCTTCTCCTCTCTAAAAAAAATTATCTAAAGAAAGAAAACTACAGCCACCCAGAGTGCCTGGGCCCCCATCCCCAGCTCTGCCACTATGTGCTGTGTGGCCTCAGGTAGGTGTCTCCCCCGCTCTGTGTCTGAGATCCCTCTTGTATAGAGGACCAACTTCACAGGGCTCTTGTAAGGATCCCCGAGGTCATCTCTAAATGTCTCAGAAAGGAAGCAGCTCAGCCCCAAGGGCTGGCCCCACTTCCCTCTGATTTTCCATGAGTTACCCTGGCCAGCCCTGGAGAGCTTCTTTAGCCCCAGAAGTCCTCACCAAAATCCCAAGTGGGGCGGGACAGTGAGCAGAGAGGGAGTGAGTTTGGAGGGGATAAGACTCTGGACACCCCTGTCAGAGGTGCCACCACTGCCTCTCCAAGCTGGGAGTGGGGCGCTAGAGGGGCCTCTAGAGGAGGTGGGAGGTGGGGGTTGTCTCTTCCCTGTCCCAGAGCACCGCCCCCACCATGCCCTCCCTATGGGGAGCCTCCCGAGGCCCACCAGGTGCCCTGGGCTGCTCTGTCCCTCTTGGGGCAGGGTGTCAGGCCCGGTCCACCCCCCCCCACCATGCCCTCCCTATGGGGAGCCTCCCGAGGCCCACCAGGTGCCCTGGGCTGCTCTGTCCCTCTTGGGGCAGGGCGTCGGGCCCAGGACCAGGCTGGAGGTCTGAGAAGGGACTTTTCTCCTACCTGCTGTCCCCCTTGATAGGGACCTAGAATGTGGCTGGGGTGCTGAAGCACCACAGAGCCAGCCGGACCCCACCCCCATGTGAAACGCAGAGGCTCTGGCCCCAGTAAAAACCAAGGCCATGACCAGGAGAGGAGGCCTGGCCAAGCCCCCATCTGTAGGACCCACTCTCCAAGGGCCTGCTCATCCTGGACAAGCCAAGACCCCATGACGGTCCAGGGTCGGGCATACCCCACCTCCCAGAGGAGACCCGCAGGCCAGGAGGACCAGGGTTGGGGGCTCGATGGTGACTTGAGGGGCCTCCTCCACCCCACCCCGTCAGTGGGGTCCAGGGTGCTGGGTTCTCACAGATGACATCATGGTACATGGGGGTGCCAGTGGGGGCACAGAGCCCCCAATTTTTACCCCAAATCCCTGCATGGTGGTCCTGGGGCTCAACAGGGCAGGAGAGGAGCAAAGCCCTTGGGTCTCATCCGAGAAGGTGTCCCCAAGGGAAGAGGCCCCCGCTGCACCCTACAGAGAAGACGAGATCCTCTTGCAAGTACCCTCAGGCGAGAAGACTCTCCCACATGTGTGCGTGCCCTTCTGGCCGCCCCTCTGCTCCTTCCACTTAGACGCTTCCCCAGGCTCTCCCCGCCCTCATGTCCCATGCCCCTGTGCCTGGCTGGCTCATCTCCTCCGGCCCTAGGAACACCTAGGCCACAGGTGACGGGCCCTGAGGGCCCCAGGTGCCCTGGGTCGGGTTGCGGGTGGAACTGAGGGCCACTTGGTGCTGAGAAGACAGCTCCTCAAGCCCCCAGGCAGGGGCTGCTCACTGGAAGTCATTTCAGCTCTGCTGGGCAGTTGAAGTTTCTCATAACCAAAGGTTGGGGGGTTTAAGAAGGGCCCTCCAGCTCCCTGACGCCCCTCCCCACAGCCCCTGCCACCAGGGGTTTATTGAATTCTTCCAGGGGTGGATGGTGGAGAGCCAGGCGTCTCCTCCCCTCTTCCTGGTCCCCCGAGGCAGCAGGCCTCACCTGCGCTGGGCTGCCACGGCCCCACTGGGATCAGCCATGGGCCTGTACCAATGGCACCCGCAGGCCACTGCCCTTGTTGCAGACTCCTGGGGAGTCTGAGGGGGCGTGGGTTTGCCACTCAGCTTGCCTCGCCCCCCAGCAGCAGGGACCTCTCTAGGGGTATCACGGTAGCCCCGTGGCCCCCAGCCCTCCAGGGTCAGGCTGAGACATGCTGGGAGCTCGACGCCAGCCCCGCCGGCAGCCCCTGTGCTTGGGGTGGCCCTCAAGGGGGCCCTGGTCACCGATCCTTAACCTGAAGCAGGAATTGGCGAGCTGAGGACAGGGTCCTGGTCTGGGCATGCTGTGGGGGAACCAGGCAGGCTGGAGACACCCACAGGGCCCCGCAGGGAGCAGCTCGGGCCTGGCCCCTGCTTTCTTGGTGGGGGCACATGGACCTCACCCCACCATGCTTGCCAGGTGCTGTGTGCTCCTCACAGCGACGCCGCCTCGCAGAACTGGACACACAGAAACAGAGGCTCAGGGAGGTGGCCTTTTGCTCCAGGCCACGTGGCGTGTGTCCATCCCATCAGCTCGTCCAGTGCCGGGTGCTGGGCTCTGCAGCAGAAAAGGCGGGTGGGGCGTGGCCATGCCCAGTTCTCCCTGCCTCGGCTGTCAGCCCCCTCCCCCCTCCCCCACACACACACCCAGGGTGTCATTCAGGGGGAACAAAACCCCACCCTGTCCTGGTGCTGGAACCAAGAGGTCAAGGAAAACCATGTCTGGAGTGCCCTCTGCTGGTCGGATTGTTCCTCATGGCCCTAGAGGCTTGAGGAAGGGCCTGGAATAGGGGGGACGAGGAAGGCCCCCGCACCCTGGGATGACCGATGACCTCTGTTCTGGTGGGACACAATAGGGCAAAAGTTGGTTTTAGAGCAGAAGTCTCTGACTACTCAGCCCTAGGGTTACATGGTTTGGATCCCACCATGGTGACCGGTAATTAAAGACAAAGAGGCATCAGACAGCAAGTTAACTTCATGTTTTTTAAAATGAGATCTTCCCATTCAACCCCCCTTTCCCTATGCACAGCTGAGCATAATGGGGTATGTGCCTTCCTGTTAGCCACAGACCCCACCCATCCCTATTGCCCTGCACCCACATGCCTCATTTGGTCCTGGGGCCCGTGGGCATTGGAGCGCTCTCCTGGACCATCCCGAGGGCTTGGCACCTTTGGCTGGTTGGTGGTGTTGGAAGCCTGTGGACTTGACCATCCTTGCCAAGGCCTGGCCCAGGGAGTCTGCCCCACCCCCACAGCAGACAGTCTTCCAAGAGGATTGCCAGGAGCAGGGACAAGGTGACCTCCCAGAGCCCCTGCAGTAGGATCACAGCACCCTGCTGATGCCTCTGGGTCTCTAGAGGTTGTCGAGTGCAGTTTGGCCTCCTCCTGGGGACTCTGACAGCACGGGGAGGGGTGGGAGGCGTGCAAGAGGTGGAGACAGATGTCGGCTCTGGGGTTTGCCTCTGAGCAGCAGGGGTGTGTGCAAAGGGCCTGAGGCAGAGGTGTCTCGGTGAGTGCCAGGACTGGAGGGGAGGGGGCGAGCGGGGGCGTGAGGGTCCTGGCGGTGCCGCTGTGGGAGGGTTGGGTTCGTTCTCACCTTTCAGCTCGGGGGTCCAGGTATCTGGGGAGGGGGTTGCACTAGGAGCCTCTGTGGCCCCTGTTGGGAGGGTGCCTCTAGCCTGTTCCAGATTCTGCGTAATCTCCCCCAAGCCGATCATTTGTGCATTTACCCAGTTGTTCACCGACATCCTCAGGGACCGACGTGCTGTGGGGCAGCCCTGGTCCCCAACCCCCAGCAAGGTGGCATGGTGGGTGTGGGGGTACAGGGAAGCAGAGGGCAAAGAGTCCACTGGAGGTCAGGGAAGCCTCCCCAGAGGGGGTGTCATCTGAACTGAGGAGCCAGCCGGCAGTTCTGGCCACAGGGCTACAAAGCTGGGTGGGGGCGCAGGTAGACAGCCCGATGGGCACCCACACTGCGTGCTGAGGGCAGTGGGTGTCAGGGGAGGGGTCACACTCTGAGACCACAGCTCCCCGCCCCCCATTTCATAGGTGGGGAGATGGAGGCAGGGTCTGGGGCTGCTGTGGTCTGATTTGCCGACAGCAGTTTGTACCCGGGAGGAGACAGAGCCGATTTGAAGCTGGCTGAGCTCAGGGCCGGTGGTCGAGGGCCGGGGCTGTATGCGCACGGAACCCCTCAGACCTGCGGTGTCTGGCTCCTTCCCTCGCAGGCTGAACACCCTGAGACAAGTCCCTCAACCTCTCGAAGCCCGGCTCATGCTGCCCTCCATGACTTGCTTGGTTCTCGAGAGACAGCTCAGGCCGGGCCCTGGCACAGAGCCGGGCAAATTCAGGGATGGCCTGCACCTCGACTCTGAGCCTCAGGTTGTCCCGAGGCTCAGCCCCTCACACCCACCCACCCAAGCAAGAAAGCCTGGCATCTGCTTGTCTGGAGGCAGTGCATCTCCAGGAGGGGCCTTTGTCTGCAGGGAAACTGAGGCCCAGAGACAGCAGCAGGGCCTGGGGCTTCACGCAGGCATGCCCTGCCAGGGGTCGGCGCAGCCCGGCCTGACCACGGAGCCAGGCTGGGTGTCCCCATGTAGGTGGCCCCTCCCGCTGCCCCAGTCCTTCCCAGGGCCCAGGACGTGGTCCACAGTGTCTGCCAGCCCCACCCCTCCCCTGACAGACGGCCAGGCACACCAAAGGAGGGGACGAGGGACATAAGCAGAGACAGGAAGGAAGCTTCGCTGCTGGACGCTGGGGCCACCATTGTCTCACTTGTGGGTGGGGGCGCCGTGGGCTCCTGTCCATCCGGCTGCGCTGCCTAGAGGGGTCTCAATGGGCCCTTCCCTCTCTGGGCCCCATCTTGCTGCTTTTCTCCCCCATCCAACCTCAATTTCCCCATCTATAAAACCTTAGAGGGCAAGAGGTCTGGGCCAGATCTATGTGCTCCCTGAAGTTCCACCCAGGTGACATCATGACAAGGGTGGGCTGTACCTAGTGCTTTACCTGAGCTCCCGTGAGCTTCCCTGTTCCCAATGAGCAGAGGGCTCCAACTGCCCCAGAACGTGGGACCTGCCCACGGCCACACACGGACAGAGGGGCTGAGGCCTCACAGCCCAGGCCTGCCTGCCCTGACCGCCTGAGCCACCTCTGGCCTCCTGCCTTTTTTTAAATTTCTTTAAATAACTCCTTCAAAAGGCAAATACCTGTTAGGCCTCGCCCAAAGCTATGACATCGCCAGTTTAATTAAGATGGCCAGATCAGTGGACTGGGTGCCAGCCTACCAACCAAAGGGTTGCCAGTTCAATTCCTGGTCAGGGCACAAGCCTGGGTTGCAAGCCAGGTCCCTAGTTGGGGGTGTGCAAGAGGCAACCACACACTGATGTTTCTTTCCCTCTCTTTCTCCCTCCCTTCCCTGCTCTCTGAAAATAAGTAAATAAAACCTTAAAAAAAAAGATGGCCAGATGTTAGATAGATGTGACAGGGTGACAGATGTACGGGTGATAGGTAGACGGATAGAATAGGTAATAGGTAGTTATAAGAGATGATAGGTAGGTGATAGAAATGCAGGTATGACAGATGATAGGTAGTTGATAGATGAGCAGCAGTCTGAAACCAGGACTGGGAGACTCCCCAGCACTGCTCACTGTCCCCAGAGGTGGCCCTCAGGCCTCCCTATCACCCGCCCTGCCAGCGCACTCAGGAGGGACAAGGGACAGGGAGAGGAGCACGTCCCGTTTCCAGGTGGGAGAGGAGAAACAGGAAGCCCTTCCCTCCGCCCACAGGAAGTAGCTACGGAGGATGCGGAGGGAGCCGCCTGTTGGAGGGGGCATGAGCTCAGCGGCCCTGGAGAGGACCAGCTGGACCTTCGGCCCGGCCAGGAGCCCCTCCCCCCCTGCCCTCTGACACCGCTCGCACCCACAGCAGCCAGGCCCTGCTCTCTGCTCAGACTTTATTGAATGTGGAGCTGGAGGGGCCCCAGAGCCACACGCCTCTCCTCATGGCCCACTGGACTGGGGATGTCTGATGGCCGAGGCCCACTCTTGGCACAGCTCAGTACCCGCCACCCCAGGCAGCAGCCAGCCCCAGCTCCGCTCGGCTCAGCCCCACCCGCACAGGGGACAGGGGAGGACCAAGCCAACAGCTCCCCCAGGCTGCTGGGGTCCCAGTGTAAGGACACACATTGAAGACCCAGCGGCAGGGAGGGGTGGGGCAGGAGTGTCACCCCCAGCCGAGGCCCCTTCTGGCCAGCTGCACCTGGGCCAAGCGCTGGTCACTCAGCACCTGCACCCGGGTGATGGCCGCCAGCGGCCTGTGGCGGTGGGCGAACTGCAGCACGGTGCATTCCTGGGCGTGGACGTGGAAGTGCTGGGCATCCGAGCTGACCACCATCTGCAGGCAGGTGGGCGGCCAGTGACCCTCACCCACCTGTGGCCTGGTACTGGTCCTGCTCCATGCACCCTCTGAGTCCCATAAGCATAGCCGGGTGGGCCTGAGCGTCCCCTCACCCCAAAGAACCCTGTCACTTGGGCCCACCCCCTCCTCTCTCCTAGGGGTGTGTTTGGGGGGCGGGGGGCATCCCATTGCACCCGCCTGTCCTGAGATATGCACAGGTCTGTTCACCTGCAAACACCCCCTGTGGGCCCTAGGTGAGGACAGCAGTGTGAGTGGGACCCAGGGACACAGCTTCCACATAGGTGGCCCAGGCACTTCCACAGGGGCCCGAGCCCGGCCTCCCTGTCACCCCTCCAGGCCCTCCCCACCCCCATCACCTCAAAGGGTTCCCCCAGCACCAGTGGGAAGACGCTGGACACCTCCTCCTGGCCCCAGCGGCCTCCCTGGAAGGCGTTGCCCACCATAGTGGCGCTGGTGAAGCGGGGCTTGACGTGGAAGGCAATGTCCCCTGTCTCAGACAGGAAGTTGATCTCAAACCTGGGGGCATCCTAGGGTTGTGAGAGCAGCCTACAGCTGGGTAGCCACCCCACCTAAAGCTGAGGAGGGACCCTGAGTAGGGTGCTGCCCCTTACTTGTCCTCTCCAGAGTCCGCATGCCCCTGCACCAGCAGGCTCCAGCCTGGGACCAGGCCCTCCGCAGAGAAGGCTTCAAACTGCAGGCAGATGAGGGGGAGGGCAAGGGGACCCAGGGTGAGGAGCCCTGGCCCTGCTGGAAGGGCTCCTTCCCTGATGGGTGCAGGGAGCAGGGGTCTCTGCCCAGGGTCTGATGAGAGGGCAGCTGTGCCGGGAAGGAGCCAGGTGACTGGGGAGCCCCCTCTCCTGGCCCTGCTTCCTCCCCCGCACACCAGGCCTCACCCACCTGCAATGCCATCCCCACAGCCTCTGCTGGTGGGCAGAGCAAGCCGGAGATATAGGCTGGGCACGGGGGCTGGGCGGGTGTGGGGCCCCGCCCCCACGGCTGACAGGCTCCCTGCCCCTCCCCGCCTAAGGGCTCCCTCTGTCCTGGCCTCTCCAGCCTCAGCAGGTGCTTCATTCAGGCACCAGGGAGAGGGTCACCCAGCCCCCCACTAATTTCCTCAGGGCCTGCCTGCGTCTCAAACTTCACTTTTTAAGATCCTGGGACACCTAGGAACAGCTGCTGCCCCATTCTTGGAGGAAGGACTCCCCAAGGCAGGCCCCGACCCAGCCTCTGCCCCCAAGGACCCAAACCCTCCTGTTTGGTCAAGTGAGGTGGGGGAGGGAGACGGGCTTACCACCCCTGCCCTGGCCTTCTGGGGTCCTGTCAGACCAGCAGGGGCCTTAAGCCTGGGTCCCCCACCTCACTACACTCCACCCGGCCCGGCCTCCCTTGGTGCCATTCCGGCTGGCTCAGCAGTGGGTCAGTGGCCCCATGGGCACCCAGTTGGGATTAGGCTGGGTGCTCGGGTCAGCGCATTCCAGAGCAGGCAAAAGCGAAGGGGGAGGACCTCCCCCCTGCCGCCTCCCTCCCACCCCCCGTCTGAGCTGGGGAGGAGGCCAGGCTGGGGCCCTTGCAGAACATGTAGGGGAGATGGGCAGGGTCTCCTCAAGCTTTTGGGCAGCTGTGGGGCCCCTTGGCTGCACTGTCCTGGGAACTGACCCAAAGAAGAGCCAGTTGGGGGGGCACATGGAGCTCCAGGGCCAGTGTGTGAGCGTGGCCTGAGCGTGCAATGAGAGTGTGAGCATGTGCCGGTGTGAGTGCAACCGTGTGTGGCTCAGGAGCCCCTGCTTCTTGAGGAGGGTGGGCACTTATGTGGCCCCAGGGCCCCCAGGTGCTCAGCCCTTTCATCTCCCTTCACCCAGTTCTTACCCTGGGTGCCTAGCAGGGGTGGCTCAGTGCTGGCCTGGCCTCTCCCCATAGGCAGTGCAGGCAAGTGCCTGGTCCGTTATTGGAGGGGGTGAGGGGGTGCTAAGGTCAGGAGGGGACATGGTGCCAGGGATTGTGGTGGGGGCAGTACAGGGGCCACCCTTTGGTGCTGTCCTCTCTTCCAGGCACCGGGGTACCAGTAGGGGGCAGCTCTGGGCAGCAGAGAGGCTGCAGCATGAGCCGCCAGCCTGCTGTGGGGTCTGGCTCTGACAGCTGGCCTGCACTGCACACCTACATCCTGGCCTGGTCTGGCAGTCCTCGGGCCGCAGGCTTCAGACCCTTTGCACCTGCCTGCCTCCCCCTCCGAAGACCATGGGGGGCTACCGTGGCCCAGCAGGAGGGTGAGCCCAAGGCCACCTGGCCTGCCCCCAGCCCAGGGGGTGCTGGGACTGGGCGAGCTGGGCGTCCACTGCTGGGTGGGGACAGGGAGCCTAAGCTCTGGGTACAGTTCCAGCCAGGGTCCAGAGCCCCGTGCTGGGGACAGCACACAGTCAGGGGTCTGGAGGGGCGGCTGTGAGCTAGTGACCTCTGGGTCTCAGTACTCCAAGCTGCTCCTGTGCCTGTCCCCTGGGCAGGGAGGATGCCCCAAGGCCCTCACAGCTCTGGCAGGCACAGGAGCCTAGGCCATGGCCTCCTGGCTGTGGGGTCAGCAAGGGTGCCGGTGGAGGATCCTTCAGAGTCAGCTGCCTGGTGCCCCAGATGGGCATCAGGGGCCTGGGGGGGAGCTGGGCCCCAGGTGAGCTGCACAGGTAGTCTAAATGCTGCTGGCCTGGGGGGGACCATGGCCTGGACTACGGAGGCCCGAGCACCTATTGACTTGGGCAGGCTTGTCCCTCTCTGGGCCTCAGCCTCCCAGTCCTCGAGGTGGGGGCTGCTGCAGCAGGTAGCCCAGGGGCCCTTGAGCCTGGGGGAGGGGGGCGCTGATCTGTTCACACCAGCCTAGGGGTCTCAGAATGCCCACCTGGGATGAGACAGGCTCCACCTGCACTGTGACACCTGTACCTGGCCTGAGTGCATACCTGGTCTAGCCTGTGGTCTCCTGCCTGACTGGGCTTCGGAACCTCATCCCCGTGGGCAGGAGCTGGGAGTGGCTGAAGCAACTAGGCCGCCAAGGGCCCAAAAGCTGGGGGACGGAGAGAGGGACATGGAACCCCAGTGGCCGACCCAGCCCAGCAGGAACACCCTGGTGTCACGGAGCCCAGATGGGACCCAGCCTGGCCTGGTGGGTGGGGGGTGCAGTAGGCAAGCTGCCATCCTGTGTTGCTGGCCAGCCAGAGCTGGAGCCTTGGAGCAAACAGACCTGGCCTGCAGACGCCACCCTCTCTGCCCCCAAACCAGGATGTGCCCCGGGCTGTTGACTCTGGGAGGCTCCAGAGGAGCAGGAGCGGCAGGGTCTCCACCCAGAGCCAGTGAGGGTCTTCACTAGGTGGCCACCTGGGCAGCAGGCTAGGATGGGGGGTGGTCAGGGTCGGCTTCCTGGAGGAGGGGCACCTAAAGTGGGCCTTGAAGGGTGAGTAGGATTTAGAAGGTGGCAGGGAAGGAAGGGAGCTACAGGGAGAGGGAAGCGTGAGCTGGGTGGCTGGCCCCACCCTGAGAGGTGAGTCTGTGCTGGAGGCCCCAGGCGTCAAGGGCCTTGAGGGCAGACGGGTTCCCACATACCTCCGTGGACCCTGGGGGTCGGGCACAAGTCCCTGGGACAAGCTGAGGAGGATCACCTCATCTCTTGGGAGGCCAGCTCTGCTTTCATGGCCTCCTGGGGTCAGGCATCATTGTGCGGATCTGATGATGAGGAAACTGAGGCTCAGGCAGAAGCAATCGCCCCCAGAGCCCCACGGTGAGGGATGGCAGAGTCAGGATGTGAGTGCTGCCTTTGGGGGCCCCCAGTCCCCTCCCACCACTCTCTCTTGTCCCAAGTCCCCACCCCATGAGCACAACTTCTCAGCCCGCTTGTCAAAGAGACACCGGCCACTCCCGCTGCGCAGGGTGGAGCCAGGCCCAGGACACAGCTTTGGGCCGCCTGTCCTCTGGCTGGGCGCCTGGCGGCCTTGGCACGGAGTGGCTCACTCTTCGCCCCACTGCTGGCCTGTGCCCTCCGGGTCAGGCTGAAGGGTGAGGGGGGTTTGAAAACACCAGGCCACCATTCCACAGGCGGGGAAAGCGAGGCACAGGAGGAGAGGGCTGGCGGGGAGACAGCGTGGGCGGCTACAGGGGCCCCAAGCTCTGGCCTCTGCTGCCCCACTGAGGCCTCTGGTAGGACCTTGGCCGTGAGGCCTGCCCCAGGCCCGGCCTCAGCGCATGGGTTCCCACGAGCCTCGGAGCAGAGCTCTACGCCCCTATGCTATAGCGCATGGGCACACGGGAACCCCCCCACCCCCCAGGTTTATAGCTGCCGCAGCTGAGGCTCCTCCCAGGTGGTCGCCGTTAGAGCTGGCGCTCTTTACCAGGACTGCGGGCAGGGCAGAGCCTCCCCAGCTCCACCCCCAGGGTCAGCATATCTGTGAACACAGCCCCTCCCTCCTGTGTGTGCGCAGCCCGTTGGGTGCGGGCGTTCTACCCACGGTACCGATGGAGAAACCAAGGCTCTGTTGGGCAGCGTGCGTGTTTCCCTGGTGAGCAGGCCTGGCAGGGTCACGAGGCAACATGGCCCAAAGGGTGCTCCAGAGCCTCCAAAGCCCTTGGGTACAGCTTGGGGGCTGGGGCTGAGGGGCAGGGCTCCCTGGTGGCCCTCCCTGGTCTCCACAGTGAGCGTCCTGCGAACGCAGCCATCTTTGAGGGAGCTCAACTAGCCCGACAGGCTGGTCAGCAAGGTCGGTCTGGACCCAAGGCCAGGGGAGGCCTCTGTGGCTGGGCAGAGCTGGTGGCCAGCGGACACCTGGTGTGAGGGGTGGCCGTAATGACTTCTCCATATGGGGGCTGGGCTCCAGCAGCCTCCAGGGGCCGGCTTTACTCTCAGACGCGGCAGCAGCTGGATCTGAGGAAGGAAGAGCTGGGAATCTAATCAGATGGGAGAGGGAGCCGGAGGACCTGGACCTGGCCTGAGACGGGGGTGCTGGAGCCTCAGGGGCGAGGGCCCTCTCCCAGTACCAGGCCAGGGTCCAGGAGGACTGGAGGGGGCACAGAACACCAGCTGTGGGTTAGGTCCCCACTCTGTGCTGCTCTGGACCTGGGACCAAGACCCCTTGGCGTGGGGAAGGGAAGGGGAGGGGAGCAAGACCCATTCCCATCCCTTCACCCCCAAGTGTCTGCAAAGCATCTACTGGGTGTCGCCGTTGGGGGCTGCACAGAACGTGTCTTGCAGAGGGAGACGCGGGTCACACACCTGCGGAGCGTTCTGACAACAGTTCACGCCAGGAAGGAGGCGGACCAGGATGGCAGCTGGGAGCCTCTTGGCCCAGCCCACCGGCCACTGGGCTCCTGAGGTGTCTGAGCCGCCGGGTGAGTGTGAACAACGCGAGACTGACCGGACTCAGTGCAAAAAAATCAGAAAAATGTCTCACTGGTAATTTTCATATTGATTGCATGTTGAATGATATTTTGAATCTATTGGGTTAGATAAAATATATTATTAAAATGAACCCCACCTGTTCTGCTTTTAAATTTTTTAACACGGCCATTGGACAGATTTTATTTCTATTTATTTATTTATTTATTTATTTATGAAAAGATTTTATTACTTTATTGTTGTCAATTTCAGTTGTCTGAACTTTCCCCCTGGACAGATTTTAAATTGCCTCTGTGCTCCTGATCTGGGGATGGCAGGAGTGGGGGCGGGGCCCTTTTGGCCACAGCAGGAGGTGGCTCCCCAGGCTCCTGTTGAGAAGGACCCTGCCCAGGAGACCAGGGACAATGACCTGCAGAGGGAACCGGTGTCCTGGACATGAGTTGAGGCCTCACCGTGAGAGGAACAGCCTGGGCTGAACCACGTGAGGAGCCTCTGCTGTCCATCTGAAGGCTGGGTCCAGAAGGCTGGGGGTGGTTCTGCCCACACCTAGAAGCCCCTCAGGATGGGCTCTGGCCCAGCACAGCCAGGGAGCTGCTGGCTGCCTCGAACACATGGGAGGGCAGTGCTGTCCTCAGCCCCTGGCCCATGCTCCCCAGAGCCCCACCTGGTCAGTGCACCTGGCTTTCGTAGGTGTCCGCCTGCCACAGCTCTCCCTGGCCGCTTTTCAGGCTTCTTGTCCACTCAGGCCGACCCTGCTGGCTTCCAATACTCCCATCAAGACCCTGGGGAGCTGCTAGCTCCTGAAATGGCCTCATGTCAGTTCTAGGACACCCATGCAGGGCGAGGTGCCAGAGCCCAGAGCTGTGAGTGCCATTGAGTCCCGGGCAGAGTGGGGGACAGATGTGGAGAGACGGCGAAGGCTAGAAAAGCCAGGAGGTGGGCAGAGCCTAGAAGGGGCTAGGGAGAGGAAGGGGAGGGAGAGAGTCCTGTACACACAGTCCCAGATGGGGCCCCATCCCCCAGAAGGGGCCTCCTGCAGACACTCCTTGGCCAGGCTGGCCCCCAGAGTGGGAGGGGGCTACACCCATGGTGGGTGGCTGAGCAGTGGGGTTTGGATGGGTGATCAGTGCAGGGGGTGGGGCCCCAAAGGGCCTCAGCGGGGTATGAAGGACTCACCTCCTAGCCTCCCCATTTCCCAGAGGGGAAACTGAGACTCGGAGAGGTCGGGTAACTTGTCTGAGGATCACAACATGTGAATGGTAGGTAGGATGCACTGGCTGGGTCACTTCCCTCTGTGTCCTTCACACTCTTGCTATACTCCCACAGCTGGCATGCAGGCTCTGACAGAGCACTGTCCCCTCCCTGGTCCCTAGGGTGTTGGGAACTGTCCTCTGAGCAGCGTGGCCAGTTCTGGCCAAGCCTGTGAAATCTCCCCAGCCGGAGGAGTGGCTAGGAAGAGCTGTGGCAGGCTGACACCTACAAAGGCCAGGGTAAGGGTGGAGTAGGGAAACTGGGGCAGAGAGAAGCTGCCTGAGGATTCTGGCCCTCCATGCCCCAGGGCTCAGTCTGGGATTCTGAGAAGTGGGAATTGAGGGATTGTCTTGTGAGATTAAAGGGTCTTTACTGTAGGACCCCATTCATGTCCACATGATCCATTCATCCACCCATCTACCACCTATCCATCCAACCACCCAACATCCATCCATCTGTCATCCATCCACCACCCACCCATCCATCCACCATTCATCCACCACCCATCCATCCACCATCTACCCATCCATCCACCACCCATCCATCCATCCATCCATCCACCATCCACCCATCCATCCACCATCCATCCACCATCCACCCATCCATCCACCATCCACCCATCC